>JAHIAM010018752.1:0-16535 GCA_021605205.1 Aegilops longissima
GCCACAAAAAAAATTAGGGTTAGTTCATCAATCCGAACCAATCGAGCCTTTGCATAATCTTTTAGGGTTTTGCTTTGTTGAATTTTGGTTGCATCAATCGTGTCAATTCTTGGTCTTAGAGTCTAGTCTTTTAGAGTTTGAGTTCGGTCATAAGTTGTCACGCGCCGCCTTCCATCATCATCGCCTTGCCATCTACCACCATTGCTTATCATACCGCTCCTGAATCCGTATCCATATACCACCACAATCGTATCCATATACCACCGCTACCATATATCACCACGCTGCCATATACCACCACCATATATCCACCACCAATCCAGTCGAAACCACCCTCCGTTTAGGCAAAATTTTCCGCACTTGTCGAAAAATTTTCTGGCTATCCTATTTTAGGTGTTTCTAAGTGTATTGAGACGTCGCCGTTATAGAAAGTTTTTTGACCCGTTTCGGTTTTTGGGTCAAGGCGTCGAAAAAAAAATTTTTGTCGAAAAAATTTCGTGCCCATCTGTCGTTTGACCTGGGAAGAGTTTTGAGACACTCGCCATTATAGTGATTTTCGCAAAAAAAAAAAAGGCAAAAAAAAAGCGCAAAAAAAAGCGAAAAAAAAATTATTCAGAGTGTGCTTTCCGTTGTTTCCGTGCAGCGCGTGATTTTGTTAGTGTTCTAGGCTCGCGTCTCTAGCGGTCTAGCCTAGGACCAGACCTGATCCGTCGTTGAGCGTTTATTCAACTTTGCATCTCTGAATTGATTATTCTTGACCCTTTTGCTACCATATTATAAGCCTTCCCAGCTCCATACATCTACATCGTGCGTTTGACTCTCCACGTAATCGCTCTATCAAGCTTTGAGTTTTGACTACATCGGTTGCCGATCACCTTTCTTCTGAGTAAGAACTGGTAAGAATTTGAGATTTGCTTGCGGTTTGTGACTGTCCACCCACCACCACCACCACTTCCTAGTAGTCTGTGAATCATATTCTTGTGTGTTTCTATTGCTGCTAACCATGGCAGGATCACAAGCCAGCAGGCTATTTGGGAGAACATGACAAACAAAGCGCTACATGATAAGTTTCAACAAATGATGAGTGGGCAGGTGGACGATGTGCTAAATAGATTTGAAGAGGCCATGGAGAAGATAGATGGCATTGAGAAGGCGTTGAAACAAAGCTCGATAACAAGTTTAATGAATTGCTCGGCGTCTACCACCACCACCACGGCTGCACCTACGCACCTCTACTACAACAACATGGACTACCTCCACATCGTGAAACAGCCCTCCATGAGCTTCCGTGTCCCTCTTGACTGGCCAAGCTCTTGGTGCTCTTTGTTGATATACATGGCTCCTGCTGCTGCGGTGGGGAGGATGATTATGTGAGAGCTTACGAGGATGAGGTTGATCAACATCGAACTCGTGCAACCACCAGCACCACAACCACCGGTCGTCCACATGCAAATAATGGCAATGTTAGGGCTCCCCTTGAGTGCGAGATCATGACCATCTCCCTAAACTGAAATTGAATATTCCACCATTTGAGGTAGATATGTTCGATATATATCTTACTTGGGGTTAGAAACTGAACAACGATTTACATGTTTACAATATCACGAGGAGAGCGTGTTCCTGCTGTTTGTGCTTTCACTAGCTTTGCATGTGTTTGGTGGTCGAACATTGTAGATTATATCCTGTTCCGCTATTGGGCTGCTTTGAAAACTGCTATCTGCTGTTGGGTTCCACCATATTATCAGCGTGAATTACTTAAAAATTGCAGCCTTAAGACAAGGAAAAATTGGTGAAGAATATTATGGAATTACAAACTGGCGATTAGATGTGGTATTGTTGGGAAATGAAGCTATGCCGTTTTCGGGTGGATTAAATAGAGATTCAGACCATTCTAGACTACAAGGATTATAATAATATCCTCGATTATTCCATCTTGCTTTAAAAGTGAGCGTGAAGTCGGGATCGGCGGCCGGCGCGGACTAACTTTTATCGACCTTCTCATGGACACCCGTGCATCATCTACTTCCACGTTCTACTACCGGCACCTCCTTGGTGCCCCTCAACCGTGATACAGAAAGGGCCAAACCACCACTATCGAAGGTACCTCGGGCCTACAGCTCTTCTTCTTCCATGGCGTCACGGGCACAAAGTGATATTATTTGTAAATGTTGTGGGAAGAGGACATTTTTGGAAATGCCATCTCGCGTGTGATGATTCTCAGGATGGTGGGTATGGTCGTGTGACTATGATGAAGAGACTTTGGCTCTTATTACAATGAAGAACACGGTGGAGATGATTGATCGAGGCGCAATACATGGCTCTTGAAGATCTTTGAGGTATGAATGTTTAGTTGCTCAACGTTTTTGGTGTGCAGGTTACACAAGTGAGCAAAATCAGAGCATAACTTTTCCATACAAAGGGAGTTGTGAAGGCGTTCTATTAGCGTCATCATAGATGGAGGAGCTGCAACAACTTGGCTAGCATGGATATGGTGGAAAGCTTTCTCTCACCACAAGACCACATCCACATCCTTACACATCCAATGGTTCAACAAAGCGGCAAGGTTAAGGTAACACGTCTGTTATGTGCATTTTAGTATCTCTACATATCTGATTATGTTGATTGTGATGTGGTACCTATGCAACATGTTCCTTATTACGGTAGACCATGGCAATTTGATAAAATTTTACACCATGGTAGAAACAATCATATACTCTTGTTCACAAGGATAAAAATATTACTTTGCTTCCTATGACTCCTGATTCCATTTTGAAAGATGATATTAATAGAGCTAATAAAGCAAAACAGGAGAAAAATAAAGTGAAAATCAGATTGTGGCAAAGAATTTGAGCAACAAATGAAGCCTAATAATAAACCATCTAATGTTGTTTGAAATTAAACTGAAAAGTGCATGTTTTTTGCCACCTCTGATATTGATGAGCTAGATTCTAAAATCTGTTTGCTATGCTTTTGTGTGCAAAGGCATTATTTTCATTGGGCGTGCCTTCCTCTTTGCCCCTGTTCACTAACATTTTGCGGAGTTGCGTCTTCCCACAAGGCGTGCCCGGGATTACCACCTATTAAGGATTGAGCATCAAATTGACTTAATTCCGGTGCATCGCTAAACCGCCCCATCCGTACCAATCCGGAGAGCGAAGGAGATTATCGTCAAATCAGAGCTGCTCGACAAAGGTTATATCTGAATCTCTTAGTCCTTGTCTTTCCTATTATACTAGTGCCTAAAAGGATGGTGCGTGGCGTTGTGTGTTGATTGTAGAGGCATTAATAATATTACTATTGTTATCGTCATCCTATTCCTAGGCTAGATGATATGCTTGATGAATTGAGTGGCTCTACAATATTCTCCAAAGTTGATTTCGTAGTGGATACCATCAAATTCGTATGAAATTGGGAGATGAATGGAAAACAGCATTTAAAACTAAGTTTGGATTATTGGTGGTTAGTCATGCCTTTTGGGTTAACTAATGCACCTAGTACTTTCATGAGATTAATGAGCGAAGTTTCCGTGCTTTCATTGGACGATTTGTGGTAGTTACTTTGATGATATCTGATTTATAGCAAATCTTTGGAAGAACATTTGGAACATTCGTGTTTTTAATGCTCTCGTGATGCCGTTTGTTTGGTAACCTTGGGAAGTGCACCTTTTGCACCGGGAAATCTTTTCTTGGCTATGTTGTTACTCCACGGGGTTGAAGTTGATAAAGCCAAGATTGAAGCTATTGAGAGTTGGCCCAGCCAGCGTCACACAAGTGAGGTTTTCTTGGTCCTGGTTTCTATAGGCGTTTTGTGAGAGACTTTAGCACCATTGCCCCCTCTGAGCTTACAAAGAAGGATGTGCCTTTTGTTTGGGGTACCGCCGGAAGAAGCCTTCACGGTATTGAAAGATAAGTTGACACATGCTCCTTTACTCCAACTTCGACTTTAATAAGACTTTTGAGCTTGAATGTGATGCTAGTGGAATTGGATTAGGGGTGTGTTATTACAAGATGGCAAACCTTTGCATACTTTTCGAAAAATTGAGTGGGCCTAGTCTGAACTATTCTACTTATGACAAAAATTATATGCTCTTGTTAGGACTTTAGAGACATGGCAACATTATTTATGGCCCAAAATTTGTTATACATTCGATCATGAATCTTTGAAACATATTAAAAGTCAAGCTAAACTGAATGGACATGCTAAATGGGTTGAATTCATTGAGACTTTCCCTTTGTCATTAAACACAAGAAGGGTAAAGAAAATGTTATTCTTGATGCTTTGTCTTCGATATACTATGCTTTCACAACTTGACCAAAATATTTGGTTTGGAGACCATCAAAGATCAATATGTGCATGATGCTGATTTTAAAGATGTAATGCGAATTGTAAGAGGAAGAACATGGGTTTTAATGATGGTTTTGTGTTCGTGCTAACAAGCTATGCATTCCTGCTAGCTCTGTTGTCTTTTGTTGTTGCGGGGCATGGAGGAGGATTAATGGGACACTTTGGCGTCAAGGCGGAGGATATACTTGCTACAATTTCTTTTGGCCAAAGATGAGGCGGGATGTTGGCGTTTTGTTTCCTGCCTACATGTCAAAAAGCTAAGTCCGACTCAATCCTCATGGTTTATATATGCCTTTTGTGCCTAGTGTTCCTTGGGAGGATATATCTATGGACTTTGTTTTAGGTTTACCTCGAACAAAGAAGGGAGGATAACATATTTGTTGTGGTGGATAGATTCCGAAAATGGCACACTTTATACCATGTCATAAAAGCGATTCTTTTTAATGTTGCTGATTTGTTCTTTTGAAATTATTAAACCCATGGTGTGCCAAATACTATTGTTTGATCTGATACTAAATTTCTTAGCCACTTTTGGAGATGTTTATGGGCAAGTTGGGGACTAAACTGCTTTTTACTACTTGTCACAAAGATGGACAAACTGAAGTAGTCAATAGAACATTGTCTACTATGCTTGGGCTGTTTTGAAGAATAATAAGAAAATGTGGGAAGAATGCTTGCCTCATATTGAATTTGCTTATTCGTTCATTGCATTCTACTAAAGATGTGCCCTTTTGAAATTGTTTGGCTTCCTACCTCGTACCATTGATTTGTTGCCTCTTCCATCTTGGGAGAAGGTTAATTTTGATGCTAAAAACTCTGAATTGATTTTAAAATGCATGAGATAACTAAGGAAAACATTGGCGTATGAATGCTAAATATAAACTTCTTTGGAGATAAGGGTAGAAAACATGTTGTCTTTACTGGAGATCTTGTTTGGTTACATTTAAGGATAGGTTTCCTAATTTTTAAATCAAAGCTTCCCGTCTTGATGGTCCATTTAAGGTGTTAGAAAAATAAATGATAATGCATATAAACTTGAGCTTGCAGATTTTGAGTTAGTCCCACTTTTAAATTGCAGATTTGAAGCCTTATTTGGGTGAGGAATATGAGCTTCCGTCGAGGGCGACTTCATTTCAAGAAGGGAGGATGATGAGGACATCAATACCATTGTTACACCCAAGCCCCTCTTTTACATATCTTGGACCAATTAAGAGCTCGCGCCAATTAAATTATCGGTACTTTGTTTCTTGGTAAATTCTAATGTTCATGAGAATATGATCTGCCTAAATTGGATACATTTGTTTTGCTTTGAAGGCCCTAGCTTGGAGAAGGATGGACATTGGAGCAAGAACAAGCATGGAGATAATGCCATGCAAGAACAAACGGAGTTACAAGTGATGATTTGGACTTTGAACCACCAAATGGGTGCATGAAGCCTTGGACGAAATATACAAGGCTACTTCATAAATTCGTCCAGGCTATTCTGGTCTCGTCACCTTATTATGGCCAGGCCCATGTAATTTCAAATACTTAAGTATAGGCTGTTTTTAGAGTCCGTGTGGGGAAACAAGAGTTAGGGTTGATTTGGGACCCCTCCACCAAGGGCCACGAAATTCCCCCTCTTCCTCCATATATACATTAGGGCAGTTTAGACCTTGGGTTTTGTTTAGATTAAAAGTTGCCATAGCTGCAACCCGTGCCGTTTGTGTTCAACGACCGGACAAAGCGTCCCAACCCCACCTTGATCAATAAAGCTTTCATCTTATATTGAATATCCAGTTGCAATCTCAGTTTCTTGCTTGTTCTTCGTTTGCTAGGAAGGCCCTGTTTAGTTGATCGTGCTCGGGTGGTAAATAACCCTCGGAAGTTGGTTTAGCGATTGCTAGTGACGTCTCCCGTTTGTCGGATCGTCAAATCGACTCCCAAAAGCGATACCACCATCTCTGAAACATGGGACACCTTTGCCTCTATCATTCGTGTAGCCACAAGCCAATATGGGCTCTGGTTTGTTATATTATTAAATCGGGATGGGTGGGATGTAGAATGATGTAGGTGTTTGGTATCGTAGGTTAAGGGGAACATTTTTGAAAGACATGTCTCGATCTTGATCATGGGTGGTCAGTCTTGTGGGAAAAGTCTTAAAAACCTGCAGTGTTAAAACCTAATCGATTAGCTTGTCCCGTTCGGACAAGTTGAGCATCTTAGTGGAAATGGGGAGATCTCCTCACCTTTAATTAACAGTTGGGTTTAAATGAAACGGGAGCGGATGGAGTTGGCTTTGCCAACTCATCCCTTCTAAAAGTGTAGTAGAAATAACATCTTTTCTAATAGGAAAAACTAGCTTTATGCAAAAACCAAACAGAGCTTTGCACGAAATGCATGCAATTAGGTTCTTTAATTATGATGTGAGGGTACATTCAATTCTTGACCTATATGGTGCAACTTATCCGTTGCAGATATATCGTGAAGATTAAAGGTCGATAGGTCGATGTTGTACCTCAACCTTGCTCGTGGGTTGGGCTCATTTCATTTTGCTTCCATGATTTGTTTATTGGCTCTATGCCCTATTTTGTAATAAATGTATTGCTCTGGATTATCGATGTAATAAAGAGATGTTGTTATTTCATTTCCCATCTTTTTTAAATGATCCGGGGACTTCGGTAAGAGACTTGACTCTTCAGGTTGCTCAAGATGGTATCGAGCACCATTTGTTCGACCCTAGAAAAAAAAAACCATAGGATAAAAAAACTTTATTTTTCACTTTCCCTATATATCCTTTGGAAATGCGTCTTTACTTAGTAATTTCCCTCTTTCAAAATGTAGATGTAAATCCCATTTTTAGTTCGGTAGCCCGATGAGACCATGCCCTTTGGGACGGGAGTCGTGAACACAAATTGGGCTTCCCCCTTCTGGAACCTTCCCCCACCTTGCAGGGAACCGTTGGAGGATCGATGCCCATATCCCGACGCATCCTCAAACCCACAACCCATTGATTTCCATGTGATTTCCATGGGGCTTAGAACATCGCTCTCACATTGCTCTGGGCGCCCGGGAGGTATGAAAAGACCTAAAGGTCCTCCTTGTGATGCGGGCCGGCAGCGCTGGAATGGTGCGTCCACGGGGGCGTGCATCCATATCCGGGACATGGAGGATCACATTTATGATGGGCGGGTTGCGACAACATGATGTCATCGAACCTCATGACCCCAAGGCCGATCGGGAGGAACTCGGGGCTCTTTGAGCATGAGGAGAGAGTGGCGCTGGGGAAGATCGGCCAAGCTTGAGCAGGGAGGGAAGGCTGGATGAGGGCATCCGGAGGATCCTCTTATGGAATTACATCAGCGGGGACAAGGACCGGGATGATGAGCTTGGAGAGGCACCGGCGGTGATGCAAGGACACGATGTCAACATGGTTGGTGGTCCTCATCGATGAGTTAGATTTTATACCACCATGAGAGTTAGAAATTGATTTTGTTATCCGATTAGTTTTATCTCATTTGTGAGACCTTGTCAAATCTTGTGACATGGCACCTTAGGTTTGATTTTCTTGTGGACCTCTTGATTAAAATTGAATTGGGGATTTGAAGTTTTATTGCTATCATGTGCATATGGGTAGTGTGATTTTACTCACTAGGCCTTATTCTATTCTAACTTTCTCCCTCTAAACCCATGATGCCTCCAAGGCGTGACCCGGGTTCAACTTTCCGGAGCTCCGCAATTGATCCAACAGCAGAATGCTCTTTCCGAATGCTCATTGAAAGCGAACAACCACAACAACAACCCCCCAACCCCGGTTGGTCTTACCCGTTTTACGGTGAACCCACCCGTGTTCTCCGGCCCGGGACGTCGCATGATGGGCTCCAAGATAGGAAGAGCTAGCCCGGCGGATGCAATGATCTTGGAAGGTGAAGTTTGCCGCCCATTTTGGATGGCGGTGTGGTGGGAGAACTACCCACATACCCCTTGGAAGTGTGACTTGGACTCGTTCAAGGGTTCCCTTTGCTCATGTCTTGGACCATAGTCGAAGAAGGAGTTCGCGCTTGCGCCGGGGGGCCTTGGTATCTCGTATGTTGATGAGTTGATGGTTGGCCCGTTACCCGAGGGCGTGGCCCTTGATGCAAACGGAGAAGTTTGGAGGAGGCGATGAGTTGGGAGTTCAGTTGGTTGGCGACCTTTGCAAACTATGGGAGTTGGTTGATAAGGCTACCATTCTAAGGCAAGCACCGGGGATGGAGAATCGTAAGAGGAAATCGGTCATGGGAAGTTAACTCGGAGTTCAGAAACCCCTGGCCCTTTTCGGGAAGTTTTGGATGGGCACTAGCAAGTTTGGAGGTCATCATAACCATGGGTCACATTCACATGGAGGAAAGGACAACCACCATGGTCACAAGCATGGCAATGGCAATGGCAATGGAGGGAATGGAAAAGCATTTCAACTCTTCCACCAATGAAGAAAGATCTGAGTCCATCACTTGCTTCAAATGCAAAGAAAGGGCACTACTCCAATGAGTGTCCCGACAGCGAATGGGAATGGAAAGAATTGGAAAAACCTAATCCTTTCACTAAGGGCATTGAATCATGTCAATGTGGAAGGGTCTATAAACGGGATGATTGGTAAGTTCTTGGTTAATTCATTTCCGCCTCATTCTTTTTGACCTGGTGCATCGCATTTTCATATCAAGAGTTAGTGGATAAACATAAGTGGCCTACCGTAGCTCTTAAGTCACCCATTCTAGTGGTTCCCGGGGAGTCTAGGCTTCGGGGATGTTTCGTTGCCTTTGAACATAGGGGACATATTTTTCCCCGGAATAATCATACTAAGTCACAAGGGTTGGATGTAATCCTAGGGATGGATTGGATGTCTAAGTATAGAAACATTGATTGTGCTAGTAGATCGATTTTTCTCACCACCCGAAGAAGAAGAGGATCAGTATGTAGGGCTTAAGCCTAAGAGGCCGGTGAACTCTCTTAAGGAGTTCTCCGGGAAAATGTGGTGGGTTATCCGATGTATTTCGGAGGATTAGGGTATGCCGCCCGGTCGGGAGATTGAGTTTTTGATTGAGTTGCTGCATGCAGGACCTATCTCCAAGAGGCGTTCGGATGCCCGCTAATGATTTGGAGGAAGTCAAAACAGTTAAGGGTTGCTAAGAAAGGGTATATTAGGTTCATCACCTTGGGAGCACCGTACTCTTAGTGGAGAAGAAGGATGGAACCTTGAGGATGTGTGTGGATTACCCTCTTTGAGCAGGTGACCATCAAAACAAGTATCTTGATGATCAATGACTTTTTGACCAACTAGAAGGAGCTAGTGTTTTCTCAAATCGATCTCGATGGGTTATCCCAATTGAAGATCCGTGAGAAGGATATACCCAAGACCGCTTTTACCACAAGGTATGGGCTTTATGAGTATCGTCATGTCCTTTGGTTTGACTAATGCCCTGCCTTTTTATGAGCATGATGAACAAGGTGTTCATGGAGTTCTTGGATAATTCGTTGTGGTATTCATTGATGACATATTGGTTTCTCCAAGAATGAGGAGGAACCGCGAACATCCGTTTTTTGGGAAGCTCGGAGAACAAACTTTATGCCAAGTTCAAAGTGTGAGTTTTGGCTCAAGGAAGTGGATTCCTTGGACATGTTGTGTTGAAGGGATTGGTGGACCCTACCAAGGTGGTCGATCCCAATGGAATGCACCCACCCGGTCGGCTAGATTTGCGTTTCCTTGGACTTCTGGATATTAGGAATTTATTGAAAATTTCTCCAAGATTGCAAGGCCCATGACGGTTGAAAAAACACCAGTTGTTTGGTGAAGGTGTAACCAGCCAAGAGTTGGAAGCGTTTGGTTTCCCGTGCTAATCCTGCGGCGTACAAAGGTTTGGGTGTATTGTGATGCTTTCGGGACTTAGGTGTTCTTATGGGAGGGAAAAGTTGGCTTATGCTTCACGCAACCGACCTCATGGTTGGACTATGCCCGCATGATTTGGGTTAATAGTGCATGCACTCAAGACATGGAACACGTAGAGACAAAGGTGTCCGTCTTTCGATGAGATTTGGTTTTCCGGAAAGTCGACTTTGGATCCGACTCGAGCGTCTTGGGGGCGTCGCGCCTTACAATCGCTAAACCAACTCGAGGTTATTGACCACGCGAACCGATCAACCGACCACGGGTCTTTTTCCTCGAGCAAGCGAAGAACAAGCAAGCGAGATTGCAATCTGGATATTGAATATAAGATGAAAGCTTTATTGATCAAGGTGGGGTTCTGGGGCCTTTATGCAGTCGTTGAACACAAGCGAAATGCCGGAAGTTGCAGCTATGGCGTTTTTTAAACAAAACCCAAGGTCTAAGCGGTTGGGCTGTATATATGGAGGAAGAAATTTCGTGGCCCTTGGTGGAGGGTCGAAAACCCAACTCTTGTTTACACAGGACTCTAAAACAGCCTATATTAAGTATTTCAAATTACATGGGCCTGGCCCACTAATAAGGTGGGAAACCTAGAAAGCCTCGGGGCGACATTTATGAAGTAGCATCTTTATATTTCGTCCAAGGCTTCATGCATCCATTATGGTGGCTTCAAGTCTGAAATCATCACTTGTAACTCCGTTCTTGTTCCCCTTCATGGCATTATCTCCATGCTTGTTCTTGCTCAATGTCCATCCTTCTCCAAGCTAGGGCCTTCATTTGTAAGCAAAACAAATGTATCCAATTTAACACATCATATTCTCATGAACATTAGAATCATTACCAAAAGCGAAAGCCGATAATTTAATTGGCGTCTTTGAGCTCTAGTAAAGTCCGTATATGTAGCGTGGGGGCTTGGGTGTAACAATGGTATTGATGTCCTCATCATCCTCCTTCTTGAAATGAAGTCGTCCTCGGAGCTCATATTCCCACCCAAATAAGGCTTCAAATCTGCAATGTTAAAAGTGGGACTAACCCCAAAATCTGGGTAGCTCAAGTTTATATGCATTATCATTT
Source organism: Aegilops longissima (assembly GCA_021605205.1). NCBI lineage: Eukaryota > Viridiplantae > Streptophyta > Magnoliopsida > Poales > Poaceae > Aegilops > Aegilops longissima. The sequence continues at coordinate 11,321 of JAHIAM010018752.1, forward strand.
ATTTTCTTTAACACCTTAATGGACCCATGGCATTAGCTTTGATTTCAAATTAGGAAATATCTACCAAATGTAACCAAACAAGATCTCCGGTGCAAAAGACAACATGTTTCTACCCTTATCTCGAAGTTTATATTTAGCATTCATCGCCAATGTTTTCCTTAGTTATCTCATGCATTTTAAAACCAATTCAAACCGTTCTTTAGCATCAAAATTACCTTCTCCGAAGATGGAAGGCAACAAATCAATAGGTGCCGGTGGAAGCCAACACAATTTCAAAAGGGCACATCTTAGTAGTAGAATGCAATGAGCGATTATAAGCAAATTCAATATGAAACATTCTTCCCCATTTTCTTATTATTCTTAAAACAGCCCTAAGCATAGTAGACAATGTTCTATTGACTACTTGTTTATCCATCGGTTTGGGGTGACAAGTAGTACTAAAAGCAGTTTAGTCCCCAACGCCATAAACATCTCCAAAAGTGGCTAAGAAATTTAGTATCACGATTGAAACAATAGTATTTGGCCACCATGCAAGCGAATAATTTCAGAAAGAACAAATCCAACATTAGACATCATCGCTTTTATGACATGGTATAAAGTGTGCCATTTTGAAATCTATCCACGACAACAAATATGCTATCCCTCCTTCTTTGTTAGGTAAACCTAAAACAAAGTCCATAGATATATCCTCCCAAGGAACACTAGGCACGAGCAAAGGCATATATAAACCATGAGGTTGAGCGGCTTAGCTTTTTGACATGTAGTGCAGCGAGCAACAAAAGCGCTCAACATCCGTCTCATCTTTGGCCAAAAAAATGTGTAAAGTATATCCTCCGTCTTCTTGGGCCAAAGTGTCCCATTAATCCTCCTCCATCGCCTCCTGCAACAACAAAAGGCGAACGAGCTAGCAGGAATGCATAGCTTGTTACCGAACAAAACCATTTTCTTTACCCTTCTTGTGTTTAATGACATAAGGGAAATCTCAATAATTCAACCCATTTAGCATGTCCGATTCAGTTTAGCTTGACTTTAATATGTTTCAAAGATTCATGATCGAATGTATAACAAATTCTTTGGGCCATAAATAATGTTGCCATGTCTTAAAGTCCGAACAAGGCATATAATTCTTTGTCATAAGTAGAATAGTTGACTAGGCCCTCAATTTTTAGAAAAGTATTGAACAGGTTTGCCATCTTGTAATAACACACCTCTAATCCAATTCCACTAGCATCACATTCAAGCTCAAAAGTCTTATTAAAGTCAGGAAGTTGGAGTAAAGGCATGTGTCAACTTATCTTTCAATACGTGAAGGCTTCTTCTTGCGGTACCCCAAACAAAAGGCACATCCTTCTTTGTAAGCTCATTGAGAGGTGCAGCAATGGTGCTAAAGTCTCTCATAAAAGCGCCTATAAAACCAGCGAGTCCAAGAAAACTCCTCACTTGTGTGACCGTTTTGGGCTGGCCAACTCTCAATAGCTTCAATCTTGGCTTTATCAACTTCAATTCCTGTGGAGTAACAACATAGCCAAGAAAAGATACGTCGGTGCAAAGGTGCACTTCCCAAGGTTACCAAACAAGCGTGCATCACGTAGAGCATTAAAAACAACCGTAAATGTTCCAAATGTTCTTCCAAATTTGCTATAAATCAGTATATCATCAAAGTAAACTACACAAATCGTCCAATGAAAGCACGTAAAACTTGTTCATTAATCTCATGAAAGTACTAGGTGCATTAGTTAACCCAAAGGCATGACTAGCCACTCATATAATCCAAACTTAGTTTTAAATGCTGTTTTCCATTCATCTCCCAATTTCATACGAATTTGATGGTATCCCTCATAAATCAACTTTGGAGAATATTGTAGCCACTCAATTCATCAAGCATATCATCTAGCCTAGGAATAGGATAGCGATAACGAATAGTAATATTATTAATGCCTCTACAATCAACACAATACTGACGTACCATCCTTTTTAGGCACTAGTATAATAGGAAACACAAGGACTAAGAGATTGGTATATAACCTTTGTCGAGCAGCTCATTAGCGCATAATCTCCTGTCTCCTCTGGATTGAGTGCGGTATGGTGCGGCGGTTGGTAGCGATGCAGGAATTAAGTCAATTTGATGCTCAATCCCTCGAATAGGTGGTAATCCGGTGGCCGTCTTGTGGGAAGGCGTCGTGAACTCTGCAAAATGTTAGTGACGCGGGGGGCAAAGAAGGAAAACGTCCTCGAATGAAAATAATGCCTCTTTGCACACAAAAGCATAGCAAACAGATTTGCTAGAATCTAGCTCATCAATATCAGATTTGGTGGCAAATAAACATGCACTTTTTAGTTTAATTTGAAGCAACATTAGATGGTTTATTATTAGGCTTCATTTGTTGCTCAAATTCTTTTGCCACAATCTGATTTTCACTCTTATTTTCTCTGTTTTGCTTTATTAGCTCTATTAATATCATCTTTCAAAATGGAATCAGGAGTCATAGGAAGCAAAGTAATATTTTATCCTTGTGAACAAGAGTATCTGATTGTTTCTACCATGGTGTCAGAATTTTATCAAATTGCCATGGTCTACCAAGTAATAAGGAACATGCTTGCATAGGTACCACATCACAATCAACATAATCAGCATATGTAGAGATACTAAAATGCACCGAGAGTCGTGTTACCTTAACCTTGCTGTTGTTGAACCATTGGATGTAGTAAGGATGTGGATGTGGTCTTGTGGTGAGAAAGCTTCTCCACCATATCCATGCTAGCCAAGTTGTTGCAGCTCCCTCCATCTATGATGGTTGAATAGAGCGTTCCTTCACAACTCCTTTGTATGGAACAATTATGCCTCTGATTTTGCTCACTTGTGTAACCTGCACACTCAAAACCGTTGAGCAACTAAACATTCATACATCGCATCTTGAGCCATGTATTGCGTCTCGGGATCAGAATCATCTCCACCGTGTTCTTCATGTGTAATAAGGCCAAAGTCTCTTCATCATAGTCACTAAGCGGACTCATACCCACCATCCTCGTTAGCAATCATCCCTGAGATTGGCATTCTCTCATAAAATGTCCTCTTCCCTTATGACGACAAATAATATCACTTGTGTGCCCTGTTGGCGCCATGGAAGAAGAAGAGCTCTGTGAGCAGGTGTGCTCTTGGCGAGATAGTGGTGGTTGTGCCTGCTTTCTTGTATCACGGTTGGAGGTGGCAGCGGCGGAGGTGCGGTGTAGTAGAGCGTGTGGAAGTAGATGATGCCGTGGTGTCCATGATGAAGGTCGACCTGCGAGAAAAGTTAGTCCGCCAAGGCACATCGATCCTGCACTTCACGTTCAGCTTTACAAGCAAGATGGAATAATGGTGAATTATTATAATCCTTGTAGTCTAGAATGGTCGAATCTCTCTATTTAATCCACCCGAGCGTGCAAGCATAGCTTCATTCTCCTCAACAATACCACATCTAATCAAGCCGTTTGTAATTCCGATAATATTCTTCTACGAATTTTTCCTTGTCTTAAGCGCTGCAATTTTTGAAGTAATTCACGTTGATAATATGGTGGAACCAGATGCATAGCAGTTTTCAAAGCAGCCCAAATGCTGGAACGGATATAATCTACAATGTTCAGACCACCAAACACATGCAAAGCTAGTGAAAGCACAAACAGCGGCGGGAACACGTCTCTCTCGGGATATTGTAAACATGTAAATCGTTGTTCAGTTTCTAACTCCCAAGTAAGATATATATCAGGAACATAACTACCCTCAAATGGTGGAATATTCAATTTCAGTTTAGGGAGATGGTCATGATCTGTACTGAAGGAGCCAACATTGCCATTATTTGCATGTGGACGACCGGTGGTTGTGGTGCTGGTGGTTGCACGTAGTTCGATGTTGATCAACCTCATCCTCGTAGCTCTTACATAATCATCCTCCCCACGCAGCAGCAGGAGCCCGAAGTATCAACAGCACACCGCTTGGCAGGTGAAGAGGGACAGGGAAGCTCGGCGGAGGCTGTTTGCGATGTGGAGGTAGTCCATGTTGTTGTAGTAGAGGTGCGTTAGGTGCAGCGGTGGTGGTGGTGGTAGAGCGCGAGCAATTCATTAAACTTGTTATCGAGCTTTGTTTGACGCCTTCTCAATGCCATCTATCTTCTCCATGGCCTCTTCAAATCTATTTAGCACATCGTCCACCCCACTCATCATTTGTTGAAACTTATCATGTAGCGCTTTGTTTGTCATGTTCTCCCGTCGGTCTTCGAGCTTGTGATCCTGCCATGGTTAGCACAATAGAAACACACAAGAATATGATTGACGACTACTAGGAAGTGGTGGTGGTGGTGTGGTGGACGATCACAAATCCGTCAAGCAAATCTCAAATTCTTACAGTTCTTACCCGCAGAGGGTGATCGGCAACCGATGTAGTCAAAACTCTCAAAGCTTGGATAGGCGATTACGGGAGAGTCAAGCATACGATGTAGATGTATGTGGAGCTGGGAAGGCTTATAATATGGTAGCAAAAAGGTCAGCAATAATCAATTCAGAGATGCAAAGTTGAATAAGCGCTCAGACAGATCTTGTCTGGTCCTAGGCTGACCGTGCTAGAGGCGAGCCTAGAACACTAACAAAATCACGGCTGCCGGAAACAACGGAAAAGCACACTCTGGAATAATTTTTTTCGCTCTTTTTTTTTGCGCTTCTTTTTTTTCCGCTGCTCTTTTTTTTTTTTCGAAAAATCACTATAATGGCAAGTGTCTCAAAACTCTTCCAGGTCAAGCGACGGGATGGGCACGAAATTTTTCGACCAATTTTTTTTTTTTGCGGACCCAAAACTGAAGCGGGTCAAAAAAACTTTCTACTAACGGTTGTCTCAATACACTTAGAAACACTTAAAACAGGATAGCGAAAATTTTTTCGACAAGTGCGTTTGAATTTTTTTTCCGAAACCTACTCCGCAAGGAAAACACAAATCGGAAACTAGATGGATCTGAAAACAAACCTAATATGCAAGGAACTTCGGATTGGTGGTGGATATATGGTGGTGGTATATGACAGTGGTGGTATATGGTAGCGGTGGTGGTATATGGATCGGATTGGTGGTGGATATGGATACGGATTGAGCTGTGGCGGATAAGCAATGGTGGTAGATGGCAAGGCGATGATGATGGTCTGCGGCGTGACAACTTATGACCGAAACTCGAAACTCTAAAAGACTAGACTC
>JAHIAM010018753.1:0-10792 GCA_021605205.1 Aegilops longissima
TCGGTGGTAAAACATAAACAACCTTGTTAAAATGGGTGCTTTATAAAGAAGGATGTTATCCACTAGGGTCTGACAAAATCCTCCTACCCCCAAGGGCGGAGAAGTTATTGTATTCGATCATACGGGGTTTCAAGGAAAGTCGTTATATCGACTAGAGGGGGTGAATAGGCGATTTTTATGAATTTTACAAATTCTTCAGAGGAATTTGCGGTGAGAAATTCCTTAGGAAGAAATACATCTGCGGAATAAGTACTCAAAAGTAAGCATAACAGATTACAAGCATAGTCATCATGATGAAATGAAGACAATCACAGTCGAAAGCGTAATCACGGGATAACACAAGATGAAGACAAACATGAAGAAATTGAGCGAGGAAATTGAGAAAGTCTTGATCAAAGTCTTCAAACACAGATATGACAAACACTCAACACGATAATGAGAAATGAAAGGGTTGAGGAAATAGAACGATTAGGTTGGTGAAGACAATGATTTGGTAGACCAGTTCCAACTGCTGTCTCGGTTATGCGTCGGTTGGAGCGGTGAGTATTTAAACTTCGAGGACAGATCCGGACACCGATCCGAGCACGCAGCTCGAGACACCAAGTCCTCACCGTATTCTCCTTGAACTAAGGCCACGAGACCTCGTCCAATCACTGTGGTAAGTCTTGAGCGACTTCCAAACCTTCACATACTTGGTCACTCGGCGATCCACAATTCCTCTTGGATGCTCTAGACCGTGGCCCTAACCGTCTGGAAGAAGCACAGTCTTCAAAGTAAAAGCGTCGGATCCAGCGGATCAATTTCTTGATGATGCTCAATCACTTTGGGTTTGTTGGGGTTTGGTTTTGGGTTTTTCTCACTTTGGGTTTTCCTCACTTGATGATTTTCCTCAAAGTCCTCGGAGGATGGGTTGCTCTCAAATGACAAGTGTCAAGTTCTCTCGAGCAGCCAACCAACTAGTGGTTGTAGAGGCTATTTATAGCCTGAGGAGCAGCCCGACATGATAAGACATAAATGCCCTTAATGATATGACCGTTAGGTGGAGATATTTTGGGGACAGGTGGCGCATACGACCTGATCGGAATGGAATATCAAATTCCTCGGGGCTATCATGTTCCTCACTATGTAGGCAATTACATGGCGAATTCCTAACTCTCGTCGAACAAATTCCTCGGTGACGAAGAGCTTCGTCTACATCCTTGAAGAAATTGAAGCGTATGAGATTTCAAAGGCTTCACTCGAAGGATTGGTAGGTGAGGATTTTGAGTTGAGCATCAAATGGAAATTTTCCTTAGTATTTCCTCGACCCTTTAACGATGCGGTGTTTCCTATGACTCAAGAAAGAGAAAATGAAACTACGAAAACAAAAGTCTTCACGCTTCATATTCCTCAGCGATTACCAAGTCTTGAATCCACCAATTTCTTCACTTTCAAAGTCTTGAAAGTCTTGAATATCAAATTCTTGATTGAAGAAATTCATTTTTAAGAATGACTTTCTGTAAATATCAAACTCCTCATAGACTTATAGAACTGTACACTTACAAGCGCATTAGTTACTTAACCTATAAGTCTTCAATACACCAAAATCACTAAGGGCACTAGATGCACTTACAATCTCCCCTTTTGGTGATTGATGACAACATAGGTTAAGTTTTCAACGAGGATAAACATATGAAGTGTAAATCATCGATAATGAGGATTTTGATTGCAAGATATAGAAGAACTCCCCCGAAGATGTGCATAGTGAGAAATTGCTTTTGAGGCAATGCACATTTGAAGAATTGAATCATGGAGATCTCCCTATATCTTGTAATTCATACCATTTGACATATATATGAGAATTTGAAATGCATGATGAATAGGTTTGAGATATCGAGATGCAAATAAGCATAAAGTATAGCCAAGCGATGTTTGAAACTATATTCGATCCCAAATCGATTTGAAGATTTTCACCGAGCTCATGAGGATCGAGATAAAGCATAACAAGGATCAATGCATATCAACCTGTAAGGGCATAGAGCAAAAAGCATAATGCATCAAAGTATCAAAGCACCATCGGGTTTAAATTACCTCGATCAATAAAGGTTTGGAAAGGAGTTGTAACAATAAAATATTATATAGACAAAAGCGAGACCGGCTTAAGACTAACTCAAATTTCTCCCCTTTGTCATGAATGACCAAAGGATCGGCGAGGACTAACGCTCTTGAAGAATTTCAAGTTGAAGGCGGGCCGACATTATTGGGGTCGGTTGAAGTAGGACCGAATGTCTTCCAAATCTTCATTTTCATCGTTTCGAGATGAAGAATAGGAGCTGCCACCAAGGAAGGAACTTTGACTTTCTTGAATTTCTTGGAGGAGGTGAGACCGTCAAATTCTTCCTTGAGTCCCATTGATTCAGTTCTTCTTCATTGTAGACATGTGAAAGAACAGCCGGGTCGTTGAAGGTTTCATGAAGATAGTAGTGGTTTTCTTCCTTGCATTGTGAGTTGAGGTCAGTTTAAAAAAGTACCAAGCGGCGTTTGACCCACTTGTGATTCGATCAACCTTGATGAAGGCGAGGGTAACTCACGTCATCACCCAGGTCGAACGAGGACTTTTGGCGAGGTATTTCTCTGAGTCATGTGTGGGAGTCATCATTGGTGGAGTAGGATCTGCTGGCTGTCCATCAATGGGCGAATGCCTTCATCTATCCGCGCACCTTTCCTTTTCATCGGTGAGGCAATTGGCGTTTGAGGACTTCAATCGGGGCGGTAGCTGCGTGGTTCAAAGTGTCGACCTTGTAATTGGTGAAGATCTTGACGATGAATCTCATAATCCAAGGTATAAGGCTTCAGCTCAAAAGGTGACATGGCAATGTTAGCGAGTCCTCATGAAGAAATCATGGAAATTGGCAGGGGCCATGGATGATGTTGAAAAGCATATTCTTCATGATGACGACTTCTTCATCATTATCGTGGCCCTTGATAGGACTCATAGTCTTCGTCAAAATTCGATGGGTTTGAGGCACATATAACAATTCCTTGCGAGGAATTTGGTCCTTGGAGCTTGCCTTGGTTTCAATGGCTTCATCAACACTTGCATATAGTGATTTGAAAGTTCCTTTTCTTCATAGATCGGCGTCCCAAGGGAGGGTAGTGGAAGGGCGAAGCAATTCACTTTTGCCTTGTAGTGAGTGTTTTCGGTCATCAATCCAAGACCCATGAAGTCACATCTTGACGTCTCCGGTGATGTGAAGGTTGCATAGGCGAAAATTAGCTCTTCATTCCAACAAATATCGGTGAAAAGTTGAAGACCATCGTGAAGAACACTTAGGGCGGGCTCAAAAGCGGGACTCCATATCCACATGAGGAATATGAGCATGATCGAAGATTTTGTCCTTGGAAAAGCGGGAATAGAAGTTTGCTTGTGGCAGTCGAGCGCCTCTTCCTAACGGGAATCATAAGGTTATATTGATGAAGAACACTTCGCAAAATCCTTAGCCTTGAACTTTTGCTTTTGAAGCGGTTCTTACGCTTTGGCGGAGGGTGTCGTCGTTGCATCACCACCTCTGGAATGAAGTTCAGGTTCTTGACAGGAATTTCTTGATCCTCAACATGGTTGAGGATTTTCAGGCGGCAGTTTCATCGGCCTAGTGGCTGGAATTTCTTCATGCAGGACTCGGGGTTGATTTTCTTGGTCGTCTGGGCGATCTGCGGGGGAAAACTTGTTGAAGCGGGGTGAAGCGGAGTATTGGGATGTTGATTTTCCCAAAATCATCATTGATTCTTAGTGGTGCATCAATATCCAATCTTCATTTCAATTTCCTCGGCACCATCTTGAGGAATTTCATGATCGATGAGGAATGGGGGTTGAAGGAGCTTCACTTCAATTTCTTCATCAATTTTCTCGGATGGGCGGGATTGATGTTCTTCATCGATCGGTTGGCACTTCATATTCTTCTCCAAAGGAACTACTTCCTTTGAAGGTATGGAGAAATTGGAATAGCATCAATCGGGTTTTCAAGGTGGTCATTGGCTTCATTTCTTGGGGAAGAATCGCCGGGTGATGCTTTCTTTTCTTCCCGGCTCGTTCCACCTTGGTTTCTTCACATCGAGGCAGATGGAAGAATTGGAGTTGGAGTTGGTGCGGGAGGTGAAATTTGGGCAGTTTCTTGAGACAGCGTATTTTCTTGAACAATTTTTGAGGCCCACTAGTGGGTGCCTGGCATTTCTTCGGTGGCTGGAATTTCTTCATCAGCCCGAATCAGCATTTTCTTAAGGGTGAGCTTGGCGTTCTTGGCATTTTCTTCATTAGGCTGGGAGGCTTCACGAGGATTTTCATGTTGCAGGGGCAGGTTGTAACTTCGTGGTCGGCGAATCTGGTCTTGACTCTTAATCAGCATAGTATGGAAAGTTCTTCTTGGGTTTGAATTTCAGTTTGGATTTGAAGAAGTTCCTCGGTGTCATCTTGACAACATTTTCTTGAAACCTCTCCTTCCTATATTGAGCCTTCTTGATTTCCTCGCCTTCTCGAACTTCCATTTTCTTCCGATGAAGTGAGTCAACATATGACTTTGACCAGGTGTCAAAGGAAGATCAAGGGAGAAGGGTATTGGGATCATTGTGGGTCGATGAAATCGAGGACTTTCTTGGGTCCAAAAGCGGGGCAGATGTTCCTTGGCTCTTGGCTCTCGGCGGTCTCGATGATTTCTTCAAGTTCTTCATGGATGCCTCATCATCGGATGTACGTGGACCAAGTGTTTCTTCCTTGGGCTAGGCGAGGACCCGTCCCGGTCTTTTTGTCCTTTGGGCGGATGAAGAATTAAAGCTGAGGAATTTCGAGGTGCCGGAATTGAAAAACCAAAGGTCCTTTGACAAGTGGCGATGTGGGCCGGGTTTGGGGAACGGTGAGGACTTTGATGGACAGGTGGTGTGAGAATTTCTTTGAGAATTTGCTTGAGGAGTTTGGGAGGAACTTGGGTGGGGCCGGATGAAAAAGCACTTGGCTTATTGGCGACTTCTTTTGCCGATTTCCTCGGCGGCGAGACCTCGATTGGACGTGGCAGAATCCTCATTGAATTTCTTCCGCTTCCTTTGCCTTTTAGCCAACAGCGGCGTTTAGCCCATCGGAAAGTCCTCACGCGTTTGGCCTAGTGGGATCAGCTATTTGGGGTGCCAAAGGGCTCTTGGGCATGGAGGATTTTGGAATTTCTTCATGTACTTAGGTGTAACATAGCGGTATTCCTTCCATTCCGTGCCCATCTCCGTTCAATTTTCGAATCGCACCTTCGTTGGTTTTCTTTCCTCATCGGTGTGCAATAGTCGCATATATTTCCTCGGGGATTTGAATCTTCATGACCTCGGGTTTCTTTCCTCCCTTGGCTTCTTCCATCGCCATTTTCTTGGTGAGAAATTGAACAATTGAGTTCTCTGAAGAAGTGTGCAGTTTTTCTTGAGAGGCTGCAAATGAGTTAAGTTGATGAGAACCTAGGATTCAGGAGACATTTGTACCTGAGGTATAGGTCGAGGAATTTGAAGAGGTCATATCTTCCGGAGGTTTTTCAAAAAAAAATTTGAGGATTTTGACGGATGAGCCTTGAAGAATTTCAATAAGCGTTCTTTAAGGTTCGAGTTGTATAGATGAAATCCACACAATTGAGGAATCTTGAAGAAAATCATAGCTTAGGAAATGGTCGAGATTTGAGGTGTTCATATGTGGAGGAATTTGAAATAAACACCTTTGAAGAATTTGAAGAAAATTTGAGAATCAAAAGTAAATAAAAGTAACTTTTAATTTACGAAGTGAAGAACACGCGAACTAGATGAACAGTTGAAGTTTCGTTCAGATCTTCTCCCTCTTGCGAGGAAATCAGCTCGGCGGAGTGAAGAAATTCCACAGTGGTTGGACGTCGGGAAGGTCAAGCGGTGAAGCTTTTCCTCCGGGACGATGGAGTAGCGGCTAGGGTTTGAGGAGCTCGGCGGGAGAGAGGTCGGCGAAAAAAAGTGAGGAAGGGAGAGGGTTTTATAACGGTGAAAAGCGGTCCGAAATTTAGGACGAGCTGCCTGACCGCTTCCTTCTCCGACATGTGTCACCCCGTCGTGTAGTGGAGATCGTGTCGATCGTGGGTGAATATAATAATGCATCGTGGGATGCGGAGCAGTTTAATGGTAAAATGAAGTTTGGATAAGATTGTTTAAAAGTTCCGTTCGCAATTTCTTCTTTATCAGGAACGTGAAAATTTGAGCGAGTTTCAAATAAAGCACATGAAGAATTTGTGAATGGATTGGGTTGATATAGCATAGAGGAAGGGTCGATCACATTCACTTAGCGAAAAAACGACTTGAAGAAATAGCCATAAGTGAATCTTTGGGACATAAATCCATATATATATATAAATGAAGAAAAGCGCGGAGCATGAAGAATTTGCAAAGTTGAAGAATTTGAAAAGAAGAATTTCAAAACTGAAGAATTTCAAAAGCGAGGAAAAACTCAAATTGAAGATTTTCAACTTTGGTGGTGGGTGACCCGTATAAGAATGATGATTTGACACGCGTACAATTTGTGGGGTTAGAATCAAATTCTTCATTAATTTCTTCACACTTAGAGTGTTATTCTTCATTGATTGAAGAAAACGTTTCTTCATGTGTTGCACATCTAAGTCATCAATTTTGCATAAGTGTTAGGATTGTGCCTTTTCAAAACTTGAAGATTCTAAGATATTTAGCTCACAAACCTAAATCTCTTCTCATCCAAGGGCTTAGTGAAGATATCAGCTAGCTGTTCTTGATCTTCACTTTTCGATGGAATGTGCCCTTCAACACATGATCACGAAGAAAATGATGGCAATTTGAATGTGCTTTGTCTTGAGTCTGAACGGGTTGTGAGCAATCTTGATGGCACTCTCATTGTCAGGAAGAGGCACATTCTTCACGTTGATCTGTCCTTGAGGTTTGCTTCATCCATAGTTTGAGCACAAACGAGCGGCAATGTATTCCTTCTGATGGGCGGGATCGATTCTTTCTTGAGGAAACGGACCAAAGATGTCAGAAATGACAAGTACCAGATGTTGACTTGCGTCCCGATCCCGCATAGTCAGTCAGAATATCAATGAGATCAAAAGTAGAGCCCTTGGGGTACCATAATCCTAGTGTTGGTGTGTGAGCTAGATATGAAGAATATGCTTCCGCCTTATGGTGTGATTCCTTGTGTAGCGAAAGGGCACACAAACACTAAGCATTATATCTGGCCTAGATGCACATAAGTACAATAAAGAACCAATCATGGGCGGTATACCTTGTGATCAAGTCAATACCATTTTCATCGTTGCATAGATGGCCATTTGTGGGCATAGGAATTTTACACCTTTGCAATCTTGCATGAATTTCTTGGGACATCTTTGAGGTATTTCTCTGAGATATGAATATGCCATTGTGTTGTTTGAATTTGAAGACCTAAAAGAATTTCAACTCTCCATCATAGACATTTGATATTCTTCACTCATCATATAAACAAATTCATCACTATAACGTTGGTCGATCAGCCAAGATAATATCATCAACATATATTTGGCACAAACAGTTCACCATCATAAGATTTAGTAAAGAGAGTAGGGTCAGTGAACCGGGTGTGAAGCCATTCTTCCGAAAATTCCTTCAATGTATCATACCACCCGAGGGCTTGCTTGAAATAGGGCCTTATTTAGTCGAAGACTTTTCGAGGATTCTTTGGATCTTCAAAACCGGGGTTGAGCAACATATACTTCTTCCTCAAGCTTACCATTGAGGAATGCACTTTTCACATCCATTTGATATAAAGTGATATTGTGATGGTTAGCATAGGCGAGTAATATTTGGAATAGACTCAAGTCTACAAAGTGCAAAAGTTTCATCAAATCAATTCCTTCAACCTGCGTGTAGCCTTGAGCTACTAGTGTGCCTTATTCCTCACCACAAGACCATTTCATCTTGCTTGTTGCGGTAGATCCACTTTGTGCCAATGATATTATGCTTGCGAGGATTGGGCGTTTGACCAGTTCCAGGGCGTTGTTGAGCTCGACGATGTAATTCTTCTTGCATGGCCTGAATCCACTCCGGCTCGAAAGCTTCATCTACCTTAGTGGGCTCTGTGATAGAGACAAAAGCATAGTGCCCAAAAGTTAGATAAGTGTGAAGCTTTTGGCGTGTGAGAACTGGCTTCAATGTCATCGATGATCTTGTCAACTTGCACTTCTTTTCCGAGGATGAGCTGGTTGTCTTGAGAATTTGATCATTTTCTCGGCACCATTTTCTTGACATTATCTTGGTTGCATTTCGGCGTTCTTGCGTCGAGAAGAATTCTTACAGTTTCTTGATGGAATGACATCCTCGGTTGCCTTGAACTGATAGAATCCTCGGTCTGGTTAAGTCTAAACGAAGGTAGGTGCTCTCTTTGCGAGCCATTAGTTTCATCGAACCGCACATCTGGTGTCAACAATCTTGTGAAGTCGATGTTGAAGACTCTGGGTGTCGAGTCCTTTCCGTAACCAAGCATAAAACCTTCATGTGCTTTTTAAATTTAGAGGGTGGTGAGGATCTCTAATCCAGCATTTAGCACGAAGACTTTGAAATAACACATTGGGTTTCTTGTCGTGAGGAGTTCATAGGCATCTTTTGAAGAATTTGTGAAGATATATCTGTTGATGATGTGGCCCGGTTTGCTTCAATCCGAAGCGACTAGGCGTTTTATTCATCAAGCATAGTGCGAGCCATCTCAACAAGAGTTACTTCTTGCGCTCCGGCGCCATTTCTTTGGGAGTATAAAGGGCAGATAACTCATGAGTAATACCAAGTTCATCAAGATATCATCAAGCCGAATTCTTGAACTCGTTCCATTGTCACTCGATGTGCTTGATCTTCCACAAAGTTGGTTGAAGCCCTCGGAAAATCGTTTGAAGATTTCCGCACTTGATTTTTTAAGTAACAATGTGTACCCATGTGGAGTAATCATCAACAATAACAAAGCCATAAAGGGATGCATCATTAGTGAGGTGAGTAATGATTGGGACCAAAGAGGTCCATGTGAAGCAATTCGAAGGGCGGTAGTGGTCATGATAGTCTTATTGGATGCTTGGCCTTGGTCATTTTCCACTTACGGGCTCCGCAAAGGTCCTTGGAATTTGACATTCTCAATGCCAATGACTTCTTCTTCCATGGCGTGTGCAAATTCCTCACTGCGTGACCAAGTTCGATGCCATAGCCGATTACGAAGCTTTGCAAGTAGACACACCTGGTTTGGTCACTGGAAAAATCAACAATATACAAGTCTCCTCTCCTAAAGCCTTGAAGACTTTGGATTTAAACCCATAATCACAACACAGCGATACTTGCCAAAGATAACAACCATATCAAGATCACAAAGCATTGAGGGACATGAGGTTATATCCTAAAGACTCAACAAGCATGACTTTGTCCATGTGCATGTCCTTAGAGATAAACCTTACAAGTCCCAATACGACTTTTGCCTTTGTCCAAAGATGATATGCTTAATGTGGGTGATAAGGAGCATCCATCAATAGATTCTTGTCACGGTCATGTGATTTGTACATCCACTATCGGAACCCCGGTGGCTTTGGGTTGATCATCCTGCGGATGAATTAGTACAACTTCGATCTCATATACTTCATCGGTGAAGAATATGATATCAAGTTCATCGGATGAATTTCATCGTCATATTGAGATAAGCGGATGAGGGCGGTGAAATGAAAGTTCATTTCATCATGATTAACTGCGTCCTTTGAGCAATTTTTCGGGCCCACAAATTCTTGAGCGTTAAGGCATCGGAGACTGACCCTCGAAAGATTAGTTCTTTTCTTCACCACCCACATCGAAGGGGTGGCAAAGGTTCATCTTCTGCGGCACCATTGAGAATGGTGGCATAGAGGCCAAACCATTTCGTTTCACATAAGGGGTTAGGGTAAGCATATGAATAAGGAGAAATTCTTGAGGACTTATGAACATATTGGTTTGAAGAATAATGCCATATTCATAGCCCTTAGCTCTACCTGAAAAGCAGTTATTATACGATGATAATCATATGAGGACTTTGATCCTTTTGAGAATTTGATCCAGTGAGAATTTGGTCTATGAGGACTTGGATCCATATGAAGTTTGGTCCATATGAAGAATTTGATCGGGGTTCCTTTTCTTCCGGTGGTGTCATGAGGACATTCACGAAGACTTTCAAACATTTCTTGGGAACCCGATTTTCTTCATAGGGGACCGTTCTCGATTAGTGCCAACATATCTAGCAAATACTTCACCATTCTGATTTTGAACAGTTTATAGTTTGAGTCAAATGACTCATCATCGGAATGAGGAAATTCACATTAAAACGGATAAGGTAGATGGATCATGGAGTCCCTTTGCACAACCCATGAGGTTTTGGGATCTTGCTCGGGCTTCGATCGTTCCATCGACATTGATTTCCTCTCAAAGGCAATACCCTCTTTCCTAGGGTTTTGTTGAGGATCCCTTTTAAGCACATCACAAAAGTCGATGCCCTTTGAGGCTTTTGTACATACATCATGTACAATTCCTTCAACCCATCGTCGTGATACTAGCAATGTCCTCGGTGAGGTTAGTGATAAAGGGGGGTGAAGAATTTTAACAGTTGAACATTTGAACATTGGTGAAGAATTAAGCGATTCACGTTCAATGCACTTTAAGCATGGAGGAACAAATTCTTCTTGAGGGCTGATTTGTTGAGCAAGTAATGAATGGCTCCTTCGAAGATCTTCATAACTTCTTAGCTTCTCAAGATCTTGCTTTCTTTGAA
>JAHIAM010018755.1:0-18813 GCA_021605205.1 Aegilops longissima
TGAAGGGTAGGTATGAACAAAATTGGCTGCAATGTCTTTGCTAAGGATTCAATACACAATTACCAAGAGGAGAACGATGGTGCGGCGGCCTCTGTAGTCATTGACAAGAGTTCATTGTCCGCGGTGGTATTTGCGCTTGCGTCGGTTCAAGCGATCCGAGACCGTGGAGGCGATGGGGAAGAGGCTCCGTGTCGGCACGACGGTGGACCGGCTCGTCGCGTCTGAGGTGTCGATAAGGCGATCGTGCGGTGGATGAGTGCGCCGATGTAAAGGGAGGAGCATGAAGGCTGCGGTGCCGTGGAGAAGTCTATTTTGCGGTGGGGATAGAAAATGGGGAGTATTCAGGTGTACTACTCGGGTGCGGGGTGGGGTTGGCTGGGTAGGGTGAACCGAGATTCACGAAACAGCCCCTACCAAGCGTCATCCGTGAGCCTGTTCCAAAGCTATGATGGTAACTTCCTTGCTCGAATCAGGGTCGTGGGAGATTTTCCGCCGACCTCAAAATTTGTGACACTTGGACTCCCGTGTGGCGTGTTGAGTGATTCGGCTAAGCAACTAGCGAGTAGTAGTAGTAAACTCTGCATATTAGGTTTGACCGAAGTCAAACTTCCTAAAGTTTGACCAAGTTTATAGAAAAATATAAACATTTACCATAACAAATATGTATGATGTGAAAGTACATTCAATAATGAATCTAATGGTATTTATTTGTTATGTATATTTAATATTTTTGTTATAAACTTTCGAGGTTTACAAAACTTGACTTTGACCAATGCTAATCTGCGGACTTAAATAAAAGCGGAGGAGTACACATTTGTTTTCTTAGTTTGTAGTGAACTAATCATTTGTTGAAATTGTGAAATAAATATATTAGGCTATTGACTTGAATGTAATGGTCTATACAATTCAATAGTTACAATCATTGTCGAATCCCAAGATGTATACAAGGTCTATAGTACTTCACAACATGCTCAAACTCACATAATCCCAGTCAAATGAGAATCTAAATGCATTTCATAGTTATTACTTTGTAGGATGCAACAAAAACAACCATACTCTACATCAGCCATTATAGAAGCAACATTTTGACATATCCCAATGTGTGAATGAAACATGCAGAGAGCTTTTGAAGATGGAGCAGATAGGGCGGAAAGATTGTATGTATGTGGACGAGAGAGTAGGAGACAAACCTAAGCGAGACAGAGAGAGAGAGAGAGAGAGAGAGAGGAAGAAGTTAGGTCTGTGAGAAAGATGGATACATGTAATATACATGAGATGCGTGTGCATCTGGATTCTGATATCGTGGAAGGAGAAGAGACAACATGTTTGATGAGAGAGCTGGAAAAACATGGGCGAGAGGGAAGGATCTCGTGGGTTGAGGATTGACAATTTTGTGCGGGGAGAGAGGATTGGTAATTTTGTGCAAGAGAGAGAGAGGGTGGGGGAGGTCGGTCGGCCGTCGTCACATCACCACTTCCAAATGACCCGCATTCTCTAGCGGTGTGGTGCCGTCTTGATCTCTCGATGCCCTCTTTGAAGATTGAGGTGTTGTGCATGTTGGGGTGCAAAGGCACAAGCGAGTGGTGCCGTATAACCTTGGATGGGGATGAATTGTGTGCTCGGGGTGTGTGTGTGTGTGTGTGTGTGTGTGTGTGTGTGTGTGTGTGTGTGTGTGTGTGTTGTGTTGTGTGTGTGTGTGTGTGTGTGTGTGTGTGTGGATTGAGAAAAACAAACCTAAGGAGAAAATGGGTATTCACGAAGAGATTGTGCGGGCCTTGAGGGTGGGGGGGGCGGGTGGGTGTCAAAATGTGGCGTTGATGCATGTGTTGCATCGCTGCGAGGAGCAGACGAATCGAGAGAGAATGGTTGTTGTTGTTTCGGATGCTCCTCTCTCTCTCTCTCTCTCCTCTCTCTCTCTCACACACACACACACAAGTAAACTAGAAACCGTTCTCTCATGTATACACAACGTATCGGCATCTCTATGTCTCACTCATGCATGATCATTTGCACATTCACACCTCTCTATGTCCTATCACCCAGTCTCCACATTGCCCTTCCACCACAACACACATATGGACACATACACATTCTCTCTCAGTCACACACAAAAATCAGTATTAAAAAAACTAGGGCGCACCTAAAGCGTCCAAATCCAAATAAACACAAACTGGAGCTAAATTCAAATATATGGAAATATTGCAGCGTCAAGAACTTTCCAAGGAAAAAAAGTTGAGTAATATTAGGATTGTTTTCACACACACAAAAGGTTCGGTGGATGTCCTTGAGCGACACGGTGACACCATTCGATCGACCTGCGGCGCGGTTCCGCGCTTGCACATGATTCCGTATCGTGGCTGTGGTACTAACTAATAAAGCGCTGCCTAAGTCTAATGTTTACGTGTACTAATGCGGTTTTCTTTTAAGTTTGACCAACCTTATATATAAAACTAAAGTAAGCTCCCACCGCGCACTCATCAATATGCCCCGCCGTGTTCGCGCCCCGCTGCTCCGGCCAACAATTTCGCCCATCACCGCCGTGTCGCCGCCATCCCTGTGCCATGAAGCGGAACCGCCCGCTCCGTCGTCGCAGTCCCTCCTCGCGATGCCGCCGCCCTGCAAGCGAGCAGCTGGTGGAGCAGCGTCTATGCAAGCGTACGAAGAGAGGGCGGCGTGCTCCGGCATGCGGGGGAGGAACTAGCGTGTCATTGTCGTCTCCGCCCAGCGGGAGGCGCGCATGGTGGCTGTCGCGGCGGAAGCGATGCAGCGTCGAGCCCAAACCCGGGTGCGACGGAATCTACCTTGAGACCTTGAATGCCACGTGGATCCTGCAATCTGAAGGAGCAATTTGGGTCGTCGACTCATGTGAGCCGTTTGATGCAACATGGATGGCTAGAAGGGCTTCTTCCACCTCTTCTACCGTCTTCTTCCTTGCTCGTCGAACTTCTTTCACAAATCGATGACCCAAATTATACTACTAGTATGACGTATTAAATCAGTAGGAACACGAAGATCTGACGATAGTACCAACTCAAGAAGAACAGTAGTAAGACATAGTACTAGTACTCATGCGTACTAAAGAGTTCAAATAACGAGAAAGAACATAAACATAGTTCTCTGGGGCCTCAACACAACACCCCTTGAAAATAAACTAAGCAACTAGTTGCTTGCCTGCGATAGAACCAGCATGGCGACACCCACCTACTCGGAGTCGAGTCCACGTCCTCGACCGTCCTCGTCCCTCTTCCTCTTCCTCTTCGCCGATGCTTCTTTGCTTGGCGGACCTGGGCTCGCTTCTTCATCCAACCCTTGTAGATATTTAAACAAAGGTAGGCATCCATTGCTGCTAGGGATGTGATCTTCATCTAATGTCTTGACTCCCATGCATGATGAAACTTCGTGATGAGGTTTCTTAGTTTAGCGTCTGAAGGATCAATCATGGCTGCTGCCGAGGTCAGCATTGAAGGTTGAGAGGAGACACCGGGCTTGCCTTACGGAGATCGAAGGGCTGGCCTACAAGAGACCTATCCGAGCAGGGACATCCTTGTCGTTCTTAAAGCCTCGATGAATTTCACTCTTTTTCCTTGAGGAAGTTCTTAAAATCCGGCACTCAACGTCGGCATGGCATATGTGGTAGACAAAGCGTTATGTCGCAAACCTGGATCACGGCGGCTTCTTCCTCTCTTGTCCTTTAGATCCTTCTCTCGTCCCAGGACTGTGGTGTACTCAACATCTAGCGACCCACTCATCCGTTGAACGTTGAACATGCGTAGGAAGCGAGCAAGCCATGCTTTCACCTCGCGGATCCACGTTGGTAGATGATGATGAACTGATTGCGGTGATGGCTCTAACCGTACTCAGCGGCGACCATGGAGATTTGGGAGGCCATGGATTTTGGAGGAGGTTAGGAGAAGTTGAACTGTTGTACCCCAAAAAAACGGGCGAACTAATGTGAAAGGGCGGAACGGGAGCAACTGTTGTAAGGTAGAAGCGAGGGGCCAGTAGGGCGTCTGGACGGCGTGGGGTTGCTGGCTTGCCGGTGGATAAATGGCTGCAAGCCCCCAAAGTTCTCGAGAACTATCGGGACCCACTAGATGTCATGTCTACTAGACCCATATCGTGGCACTGCGGTATAACCGCCTGTTACGCGCCATGCCGGTGCGTGGATGTAACTTCACTTAATTCCGTCAATCGCGCCTCCCGACCTTCGCCTCCCTTGGATGCGCCCTTGAGACTTCGACCGGCTATAAATGAGCAAAATTTTTGCCTTTTTAGACAAGCAATTTTTTGCCTACTCGCTGCATGATACTCCCTCTGGTCCTTTTTACTCCCTTCAACCGTTTGCAAAGTGTTTGACCAAATTTTACTTTTTTGAACACCACCTTATATTAATTAACCAGCCACACGTACACTCATTCGATACAATATTCACCACACAGTGATGCGTTATTTACAAGAATACCATCTAATCTATTGTCAAAGCTATACTTAGCGATTAAGTGTGCCACCTTATTGGCGACGGCTAATCTTTGACAATTGAAGATTGTTGATCAACGAGATGCTCAAGCTTTCATCTTGGTCCGCATAGCAACTGTCATAGTCCCCGATGCAAGAGGCGCTACCACAAAAGCGCATCAGGTCTCTAAAATTACAGGATTATGAAAGAAATACCTATGTAGAGACCGGCAATGCAAGCCCTAAGCTCCCTTCCTCCATGCTTTGAGGCATCAATGAAATCCACGACCAAATTTATACTAAAAATATCAATATCTACAATCTGATTATAATGAGTATAAGAACTATGTTTTATAATGAGTGTAAAAATATTGATTTGACATTGTGAATGTTGACACATTTTTCTATAAGTCGGTGAAAGTAGAGGTACATTGACTTGGACAAAACTTAAATGCACAATGCGGACTAGTTCCTCCGTCGAGTGCGTGCCATGTCCTATCTTGTCATCACAACAAGGTTAGCTATTAGAGGTACCACTACCTCCCTTCTAGTTTAAAGGGATCGATTCAAAATTTCACCTACTCTTAGCAAGATAGTAGAGCGGTGGAATAGTTTTTGAAGTCTCAAAAGTACTCAACTAGTGTTGTCGTTCTTCACAAAAATGTGTTTACCAATGCATGCATGAACACTAGTTACTCTAACCCCTCTCTTCTTTAATTCTTTGCCACATGACATGTTTGCTATTCCGTGTGCATGATACCAGCTAAATACCACCATTATGGCCAGCCTTAATCATCGCATGCAATAATTTAGTGCACCTTGAAATATGAACATGTGTGGCGTGTATGTTTTAATGACTTGAGACTATACCTAGCCCGGCATGCAAGATGACTTATTATGCACCGTTCCCCATACTGCAGGAAGCCGTTCGTCTCCAAATCTTTTCCTCTCCATGTGTGGAAACAATATGCAGCAAACTCTCCTTCTCCCTCCGGGTCCCACCACTCCACCCGTGTGAAAAATCTGCATGCATGACTCTCCTCCCCCGCTCGTCCAATCCGTTGTGACCAGCAATATTTCCACCCTTCGCTCCCCGTAATTTACTCCAACAAATATGCCCCGTAGCTTTATAGCTGCAGGTGCATTGGGTCAGCGACATATGGGCCCCAGAGTGCAGCCCACATGTCGGTGAGCGCCTCGATTAAGTCATCCTTCATCCATATCTTACGTGGGTGTGCCATTGCTCGCTATAAATCTGCGCCTCCCAGACATCGCTATCTCCTCCCCTCACGTTCAGGTTCATCGCTATCTCCTCCCCTCCCTCTCACGACCACCATGGCCCGCCTCCCAAGCCCTAGGGCCCCTCGCTGCAGCGGGCAGTCCGCGTCGCCGTTCCGTTCCTCGCCGCCACTATCGAGGAGGGCGCGTCGGTGTTCGCTCCTTGCCGCTCTGGCGTCCGTTCCGTTCCTGCCGCCACTAGTCGAGGAGGGCCGCGTCGTGTTCCTCCGCCGCCACTAGTCGAGGAGGGCGCGTCGGTGTTCCGCTCCTCGCCCGGCACTCGTGGTGGGCGCGTCGGTGTTCCCAATCTCCCGCCGCACGAGGCGCCTCGGCTCCCCCTTACGAGGAGAACGCGCGCCGCCGCGAGCCCCCACCTTGAGGAGCTTTGGAAAGAAATGGATGTCGCCTTGTGGGAGTTTGCCTCAAGGAGCGCCAAAATAGGCGGAGAAAAGGCAGGAAGGCGCCGCGGAACAAGCTGCTGGGAGGCCTATGTCGCGTCCAGAGAGTCGGCAATTGGCTCTTTGGCGAAGGCTCGTGCAAGGAGTGTGGGGTGGCGGGGCGCCCGTTCTACGGAGTGCGGTCGGGCCCAGCGCCTCATCTCGCTTGGCGATGCGTGGACCGGTGCAGCTTCCAGCGAGGAGTACTGTTGGCGCGGATCACCACACGGTGAGATCGCTCGCCCCGACAAGCCGAATCAGCACCTCGCGAGTTGCGAGGCTGAGGAAGAGCGTTGTGTGGCTTGTTGGAAGCGACGCGCACCGGGGCACTCGTGGCCGCAAGCGCTCTGCGCCGTGGCTTTTAGGAGGTATAATTTTTGTTTAGTAAAGCGATCTCATTAGTTTTGGGGCCAAATGATAAATCCAGCGTTCAAGGAATTTTTAGCGTCCTTAATTAAGTATGTAAAGGAAAGTTTGGAAACCTTGTGTATTAAATGCGCATTTTGCAAAATGCGTGCATATAGCACAAACTTTACTATATACTATCGCCTACTCGTCTATACTTGATTGTGCTACTCCTCCGTCCAGTCAATAAGTCATCTTTGGTTGTGCACGTGACCAAGAAGGAGGAAGCTTATACACCTAGGCGGAGGGTACTACTATTACTTATATGCGTGCAAATGCCGTTTTAACATTCGATCGGTTTTGTAAAAGTAAAAAACACACTAGTCAAGCTTGTGAAGCGATTCAATGCAAAACAAATGAAAAATGCTCGTTTGATTGTTTACTTTTAGCTTCCTTCTCGTGGTTATTTCTCTGTCGTACTTTTGCGGAGTATCTCCTGAGTTGGAAAGGCATGCAAATTCCCAAACCGCTTCCTACACCTGTATCAATTTTTTGCCTAACAAGTTGTGTGTGCAATTGTAATTCCAACTTGAGTACTACTACTAGTAGGAGTACCGGGGCAGATTCTTTTAGGCTTCTAGATTAGTAATCCCATAACTACTACCTCCGTCCTGGTTTATTGGTCCCCATTGTAATCGTGTCAAATTTTGATCATAAATTTAACTAATGAAATGTTAGTGCATGTCACATGCACTACTCCATCCGTCTAGGTGAGTAAGTCATCTTAGGCTGTGCACGTGACCAAGGAGGAGGAGAAAATGAAAAGCGTTAATGTTTATTTGCTAATTAATAGTATTGCATGCAATGAACTAACCACTTGCATGTCGTGTTTGATATCTCAAGTCATTAAAAGCATGCACACTCTTTATCTCTTATTGGTTGATATGTCAAGAAACAAGAAGCGAGGTAGAAGTTAATGCAGCGCCCTAAGTGTTTTGGGATTATTTGGTTTTAGTAAGATGACTTACACACCTAGGCGGAGGATTACAATGGTGAGGAATAAACCAGTTAAATCTTTGGTCAAAATTTAGCACAAATTACAATGGTGAGGAATAAACCAGGACGGAGTAGTAGTTTAGAAGCCCAAATAAATGAGTGTGGCGCCTTATTGTTACTCTCACTTGTGACTAGTCTTGTGGGAAAAGCTGGGAAGCCGCCAAAGAAGCTGGCCCTAGGAGTAGTAGCTAGGGATCGAGTGTTGCGAGATGAAGCCGGAGAAAGTAAATCTGAGAGATGAAATGCAAAAAACGGAGAGGATGTGATGGTTGCTTGTCCGTTTATTTTACCAGGCCACTTATTCTTGGGAGTGGTTGGGTTTTGTGATATAGCGGTTCTTTGCCGGCACGGCGGGTGAGAGGTGAGACTCCCTGCAGCGCGCCCTCTACACTTGTACTACATCGAGTCGTGGTTTATTAGTCCCCATTGAATTTGGTGAAGATTTAAGCTGACAAAATGTTAGTGCATGTCAACAAAAACTATATCGTTGGATTTGTATTTGAACATAGTTTTGAATGATATAATTTTAGGTGACATGCATCAGCATTTATCATACTATATATAATGTTAGTTCAATTTTTGGTCGTATAATCTATAGTAGTAAGGTGCCGTCGTTGCACGAAAGTGAAATGCATTGATCGGGAGTTGTTTATTTTGACAAAGGATGTGGGGTCATCTCATTAGTGTTCGATAGGTTTTTGGATATTATTTCATCTCTAGAGCTCCAAACATCCGGTGAAATAGATAAAAGGTATCTTTTGCAAAAAGCGTTAACTGTTCCTGCATCAAAACTTGTGAAGAAATAACACTTATTGTGCTTTAAGAAATGATCTTTAAAATTAGTTTTGAGTATCGAGCGGGGGAGAGGGATTGGTAATTTTGTGCAAGAGAGAGAGAGGGTGGGGGAGGAGTCGGTCAGCCGTCGTCACATCACCCTGCTTCCAAATGACCCGCATTCTCTAGCATGGTGTGGTCGCCGTCTTGATCTGCTCGATGCCCTCTTTGAAGATTGAGGTGTTGTGCATGTTGGGGTGCAAAGAAGCACAAGCGAGTGGTCGCCATATAACCTTGGATGGGGATGAATTGTGTGCTCGGGGTGTGTGTGTGTGTGTGTGTGTGTGTGTGTGTGTGTGTGTGTGTGTGTGTGTGTGTGTGTGTGTGTGTGTGTGTGTGTGTGTGTGTGTGTATATTGAGAAAACAAACCTAAGGAGAGAAATGGGTATTCACGAAGAGATTGTGCGGGCCTTGAGGTGGGCGGGGCGGGTGAGGGTGTCAAAATGTGCGCGTTGATGCATGTGTTGCATGCGATGTGCGAGGGCAGACGAATCGAGAGAGATGGTTGTTGTTGTTCTGGATGCTCCTCTCTCTGTCTCTCTCTCTCTCTCTCTCTCACACACACACACACACAAGTAAACTAGAACCGTTCTCTCATGTATACACAACGTATCGGCATCATCTATGTCTCACTCATGCATGATCATTTGCACATTCACACCTCTCTATGTCAGTATCACCTTTACCGTCTCCACATTGCCCTTCCACCACAACACACATATGGACACATACACACGTTCTCTCAGTCACACACAAAATCAGTATTAAAAAAACTAGGCGCACCTAAGCGTCCAAATCCAAATAAACACAAGCTGAGCTAAATTCAAATATATGGAAATATTGCAGCGTCAAGAACTTTCACAGGAAAAAAAGTTGAGTAATATTAGAGTTGTTTCACACACACAAAAGGTTCGGTGGATGTCCTTGGTAGCGACACGGTGACACAGATTCGATCGCCATGGGCATGATTCCATGGCGCACATGATTCCGTATCGTGGTGTGGTACTAACTAATAGCGCTGCCTAAGTCTAATGTTTACGTGTACTGTCGGTTTTCTTTTAAGTTTGACCAACCTTATATAAAACTAAAGTAAGCTCCCCGCAGCGCACTCATCAATATGCCGCCGCCGCCGTTAGCATGCATCCGCCCTTTGCTCAACAAATTTCTCGCCCATCACCGCGTGTACGCCGCCATCCGTGCTGCCAAGCGAAGGCTCGCCCGCTCACGTGTCTGCAGTCCCTCTCCTCGCTGATGCATACCACGCCAAGCGAGCAGCTGGTCAGGCGTCTATGCCGTCAGGAAGACGGCCGTGCTCCGCATGCGGCGAGGAGGAACTAGCGTGTCATTGTCCCGCCCGGCGGAGAGCGCATAGTGGCTGTCGCGGCGGAAGCGATCAGCCTTGTCGAGCCCATAAACCGGGTGCGGGCCGGAATCTACCGAGACCTTGAATGCCCGTGGATCACGCAATCTGAAGGAGCAATTTGGGTGATCGACTCATGTGAGCCGTTTGATGCAACATGGATGGCTAGAAGGGCTTCTTCCACCTCTTCTGCCGTCTTCTTCCTTCGCTCGTCGAACTTCTTTCACAATTGACCCAAATTATACTACTATGGCCATATTAAGTACAGTAGGAACACGAAGATCTGACGATAGTACCAACTGCAAAGAACGATAGTAAGACATAGTACTAGTACTACATGCGTACTAAAGAGTTCAAATAACGAGAAAGAACATAAACATAGTTCTGCTGGGGCCTCAACAGCACACCCTTGAAAATAAACTAAGCAACTAGTCCGCTTGACGCAGTAGAACGACATGATGACGACCTGCCACCTACTCGGTCCGAGTCCACGTCCTCGACTTGTCCTCGTCCCTCTTCCTCTTCCTCTTCGATGCTTCTTTGCTTGAACAGGACAGGCTCTGCTTCTTCATCCAACCCTTGTAGATATTTAAACAAAGGTAGGCATCCATTGCTGCGTACAGGATGTGATCTTCATCTAATGTCTTGACTCCCATGCATGATGAAACTTCGTGATGAGGTTTCTTAGTTTAGCGTCTGAAGGATCAATCATGGCTGCTGCCGAGGTCAGCATTGAAGGTTGAGAGAGGACACGAGCTTGCATACGGAGATCGAAGGGCTGGCCTACAGCAGACCTATCCGGCACGAGACATCCTGTCGTTCTTAAAGCCTACGATGTGAATTTCACTCTTTTGTCCTTGAGGAAGTTCTTAAAATCCTGGCACTCAACGTCGGCATGGCATATGTGGTAGACCAAGAAAGCGTTATGTCGCAAACCTGGATCACGGGGGCTTCTTCCTCTCTTAATCCTTTAGATCCTTCTCTCGTCCAGACTGTGGTGTCAACATCTAGCCCAGCGACCCACTCATCGTTGAGCTGTTGAACACGTAAGGCGAGCAAGCCATGCTTTCACGTCGCGGATCACGTGTGTAGATGATGATGATGAACTGATCGCGGTGATGGCTCTAACCTGGTACTCAGCGGCGACCATGGAGATTTGGGGCCATGGATTTTGGAGGAGGTTAGGAAGTTGAACTGTTGTACCCAAAAAAAACTGGAGGCGAACTAATGTGAAAGGACGGAGACGGTAGGAACGAACTGTTGTAAGGTAGAAGCGAGGGGCCGAGTAGAGCGTCTGAGCAGCGTGGGGTTCTGCTTGCCGGTGGATAATGGCTGCAAGCCCCAAAGTTCTCGAGAACTATGGGACCCACTAGATGTCATGTCTACTAGACCCATATCGTAGGCTGACGGTATAAAACCGCACGTTACTTGCATATGCCCGGTAGTGGATGTAACTTCACTTAATTCCGTCAACGTCGCGCCTCCGACCTTCGCCTCCTCAGCGGTCGCGCCCTTTGAACTTGCCGGCTATAAATGAGCAATTTTTTGCCTTTTTTAGACAAGCAATTTTTGCCTACTCCGCATGCATGATACTCCCTCTGTCCTTTTACTCCCGTCAACCGTTTGCAAAGTGTTTGACCAAATTTATACTTTTTTGAACACCACCTTATATTAATTAACCAGCCACACGGTACACTCATTCGATACAATATTCACCACAGTGATGCGTTATTTAGAATACCATCTAATCTATTGTCAAAGCTATACTTAGCGATTAAGTGTGCCACCTTATTGGCGAGCGGCTAATCTTTGACAATTGAAGATTGATCAACCGAGATGCTCGCTTTCATCTTCAGGTCGCATAGCAGACTGTCATAGTCCCCGATGCAGAGGCGCTACCACAAAAGCGATCGGTCTCTAAAATTACAGGATTATGAAGAGAAATACCTATGTGAGACCGGCAATGCAAGCCCTAAGCTCACTTCCTCCACGCTGACAGGCATCAATGAAATCCCACGACCAAATTTATACTAAAAATATCAATATCTACAATCTGATTATAATGAGTATAAGAACTACGTTTTATAATGAGTGTAAAATATTGATTTGACATTGAATGTTGACATTTTCTATAACGGTGAAAGTAGGGTACATTGACTTGGACAAAACTTAAATGCACAATGGAACTAGTTCCTCCGTCAGGTCGTGCCATGTCCTATCTTGTCATCACAACAAGGTTAGCTATTAGAGTACCTACCTCCTTCTAGTTTAAAGGCTCGATTCAAAAATTTCACCTACTCTTAGCAAGATAGTAGAGGTGGAATAGTTTTTGAAGTCTGCAAAATACTCAACTAGTGTTGTCGTTCTTCACAAAAAATGTGTTTACCAATGCATGCATGAACACTAGTTACTCTAACCCCCTCTCTTCTTTAATTCTTTGCCACATCGCATGTTTGCTATTCCGTGTGCATGATACCAGCTAAGATACCACCATTATGGCCAGCCTTAATCATCGCATGCAATAATTTAGTGCAAAATATGAACATGTGTGGGGCGTGTATGTTAATGACTTGAGACTATACCTAGCCCGGCATGCAAGATGACTTATTATGCACCGTTCCCCATACAGCAGGGCGTTAGTCTCCAAATCTTTCCTCTCCATGTGTGGAAACAATATGCTGCAAACTCTCCTTCTCCCTCATCCCACCACTCCACCCGTGTGAAAAATCTGCATGCATGACTCTCCTCCCCAGCTCGTCCAATCCGTTGTGACCAGCAATATTTCCACCTTCGCTCCCCGTAATTTACTCCAACAAATATGCCCACGTAGCTGTTACTTAGCGCAGGTGCATTGGGTCAGCGACATATGGGCCCAGCAGTGCAGCCCACATGGGTGGCGCCTAGGTTAATCAATATTTCAGTCCATATCTTCGTGGGTGTGCCATTGCTGCTATAATCTGCGCCTCCCATGACATGCTATCTCCTCCCCTCACGTTCACGTTCATATATCTCCTCCCCCTCCCTCTCGCCGACCACCATGGCATCGCCCTCCCAAGCCCTAAGGCCCCTCGCTGCACCGCGCGGGCCAGTCACCGTCGCCGTTCCGTTCCTCGCGCCACGTCGAGGGCGTCGGTGTTCGCTCCTTCTGTGACGCGTCGCCGTTCATTCCTCGCCGCCACTAGTCGAGAGGCGCGTCGATGTTCGCTCCCGCGCCACTAGTCGAGGAGGGCTGCTTCGTGTTCCGCTCCCTACCCATGACTTCACGCGTCGAGGTGAGCAGCGTCGGTGTTCAATCTCCGCCCGGCCACAGCGCCGGAGGAGGCGCGTCGGCTCCCCTGCTACGAGAGAACGCCGCCGCCCGCCGAGCCCCAGCCTTGAGAGCTTTGAAAGAAATGGATGTCGCCTTGTGGGAGGCTTTGCCTCCGGTGACAGCAAAATAAGAGGCGGAGAAGGAAAGCGCACCCGTGAAACAACTGCACAGGAGGCCTATGTCGCGTCCAGAAAGTCGGGCAATTGGCTCTTTGGCGGAAGGCTCGTGCGAGGGCCGTGAGGGTGGCGGAGGCCGATGCCGCATGAGTGCTGTCGAGCCCCAGCGCCTCATCTCGCTTGGCGATACGTGGACGGGTGCTGCTTCCGCGGTACTGTTGGCGCGGATCACCACGGTGAGATCGCGCTCGCCCGCCGACAAGCCAATCAACCTCATGATTTGAGGCTGAGGAAAGCGTTGTGTCGCGCTGAGGAAGCGACGCGCACCGGGGGCTTTCGTGGCGCGCCGCAAAGCTCTACTGGCGCCGTGGCTTTAGGAGGTATAATTTTTGTTTAGTAAAGCGATCTCATTAGTTTTGGGGCGCAAATGATAAATCCCGTTCAGGAATTTTAAGCGTCCTTAATTAAGTATGTAAAGGGAAAGTTTGGAAACCTTGTGTATTCGTACGCATTTTGCAATGCGTGCATATAGCAAACTTTACTATATACTATCGCTTTTCTACGTCTATACTTGCGGTGTGCTACTCCTCCGTCGAGGTCAATAAGTCATCTTTGGTTGTGCACCGTGACAAGAAGGAGGAAGACTATACACCTAGGCAGTACTACTATTACTTATATGCGTGCAAATGCGTTTTAACATTCGATGCGGTTTTGTAAAGTAGAAAAACAACACTAGTCAAGCTTGTGAAGCGATTCAATGCAAAACAAATGCAAAAATGCTCGTTTGATTGTTTACTTTTAGCTTCCTTCTCTGTGGTTATTTCTGCAGCGTACTTTATGGGTATCTCTGAGTTGGAAGGCATGCAAATTCCCAAACGCTTCCTACACCACAATTTTTTGCCTAACAAGTTGTGCGTGCAATTGGAATTCCAACTTGAGTACTACTAGTAGGAGTACCGAGGCAGTTCTTTTAGGCTTCTAGATTAGTAATCCCATAACTACTACCTCCGTCCTGGTTTATTGGTCCCCATTGTAATCTGTGTCAAATTTTGATCATAAATTTAACTAATGAAATGTTAGTGCATGTCACATGCACTACTCCATCCGTCTAGGTGAGTAAGTCATCTTAGGCTGTGCACCGTGACCAGGAGGAGGAGAAAATGAGAAAGCGTTAATGTTTATTTGCTAATTAATAGTATTGCATGCAATGAACTAACCACGCATGTCGTGTTTGATATCTCAAGTCATTAAAAGCATGCACACTCTTTATCTCTTATTGGTTGATATGTAGAAACAAGCAGTGAAGTTAATGCACACGCCTAAGTGTTTTGGGATTATTTGGTTTAGTAAGATGACACACACCTAGCGGAGGATTACAATGGTGAGGAATAAACCGGTTAAATCTTTGGTCAAAATTTAGCACAAATTACAATGGTGAGAATAAACCAGGACGGGTAGTAGTTTAGAAGCCCAAATAAATGGTGTGGCGTAGCATTGTTACTCTCCACTTGTGACTAGTCTTGTGGGAAAAGCGGAAGCCGCCAAAAGAACTGGC
The DNA here is from genome assembly GCA_021605205.1 of Aegilops longissima. Taxonomy (NCBI): domain Eukaryota; kingdom Viridiplantae; phylum Streptophyta; class Magnoliopsida; order Poales; family Poaceae; genus Aegilops; species Aegilops longissima. The sequence goes on from JAHIAM010018755.1 coordinate 14,747, forward strand.
CTAGGAGTAGTAGCTAGGGATCAGTGTCTTGAGATGAACCGAATAAATAAGAGATGAAATGCAAAAAGAGAGGGATGTGATGGTTTGTTGTAGTTTATTTTACCGAGGCCACTTATTCTTGGGTGGTTGGGTTTTGTGATATAATGGCTTCTGCCCGGCGCCACGACGGTGAGAGGTGAGACTCCTTAGGCGCGCCCTCTACTTGTACTACATCGGTCGTGGTTTATTAGTCCCCATTGAATTTGGTGAAGATTTAGCGACAAAATGTTAGTGCATGTCAACAAAAACTATATCGTTGGATTGTATTTGAACATAGTTTTGAATGATATAATTTTAGGTGACATGCATCAGCATTTATCATACTATATATAATGTTAGTTCAATTTTTTGTATTACTAATCTATAGTAGTAAGGTGCCGTGCGTTGCACAGAAGGTAAATGCATTGATCGGGAGTTGTTTATTTTGACAAAGGATGTGGGGTCATCTCATGTTATAGGGTATCGATAGGTTTCTTCGGATATTATTTCATCTCTAGAGCTCACAAACATCCGGGTGAAATAGATAAAGGTATCTTTTGCAAACAAAAGCGTTCAACTATTCCTTTGCATCCAAAACTTGTGAAAAATATTATTGTGCTTTGCAAAATGATCTTTAAAATTAGTTTTGAGTATCGATTGTTATACATGTTGGCTACAGATGACATGGCACTTTCTTATAGTCAACATTGGCTATACTATTAAGTAATAACCATGCCCTATACACCTAGCGGAGGGATTAAATCGGGATGACTTGCAAGCGGGCGGAGGAGATGTAAGAAATGGTTCATCGTAAGTCTTTCACCAGTCTTGTAGTAAAAATTCATACATGGAAGATTCTAGACTAAACCATAAAGATACACTTTTATTCATGCGATACTCCAATAGAGCAAGATCACTGGAAGTCTCCACATGCTTAGACAGCGGATTACATTGGCGAAGACTAATGATCAACATTTAACTTGATAATCATTATGTCGGGTGAACCTCCTTGGAGTCCCGTGCACCCAGCGTGGCGGGTAAAGGATGCCATGGTTTTTCCAAGTCCACATTGGCGGGATAGTCCCAGCTCGAAGTCCAGAATCCGTTCGATGAGGCGGTCGCCGCCGCAGCGACCGGTAATGTGCCGACCCGCGCCGTACATCGGCCTCGTGTCGATTAATCAGCGTCGATGTATCGCCCACGACACATTCTGAAGGCAGGGGCGGCGGCTTTCGCGAGCCTCGCCGGTGCCATAATCAGAAGATTGCTGTCCTCCTCCAGACTAGCGAGCAGCGGTGATCCTCCAGCGACTCCGGCATGGTGAGCGGGTAGCACGTCTGCGTACTTGATGTTCTCCGCCAGGGCCAGCAGTGACCGTACTGCATCCGTGGTGATGCACCATGTCTCATGGCAAGCCACAAGCGGCATCGGGCACTCATAGCGTGGACGAAGGGCTCCTTGGAGCATCGACCGGCCGTCCATGAAGCAGGGAGTGGCTGTAGGGGCGTTCGCGGTTGAATATATGAGCAAGTTACTACGAGATTTAATCGAATAAGCACAAAATAAATCATGGCGGCTATATAGATGAAACTAATCATGTGGACTAGCATAGTAGTAGGATGAAGTAGAAACATGAATTTACCACGATTTGAGCAGGAAGGACAGAAACACATACGGTTGCAGAGGGCAGCACCGTTGGCGTTGAGTTGTAGCCCATGTCGTTGAGGAAAGGTTGAGGTCGGGGAAGAAGTGCGTGCGTCGGTGAAGTCGTGGCTGCCGTGATCCGCAGTACGCTCCCCAAATTTCAACAGCGCTTGCAATATGGAGCCACGGGAGGAGTGGATGTAGGGGACGTTGCGGCACGCCCGAATGGGCGCAGGAAGTAGCACCTGACGATGATGGTGTCCTTACTAGTACTCCTAGTCTCTATCTATCTATATCTACTCTTATAGAAAACGAGTTGGTGATGATGGTATGCCATCTTGTAATATAGACACGTCGATCTATATCGATGGATAGAAAATAACTATGACAATTTTACAAAAGATACCTGCCTCTCTCCATTTACAAATAAAGCCTTGCCTCGTTCATCCTTATCTCCCACCTCGTGCTCCTCCTATGTCTCTACTACTCTTCTTTGTTTTTTAACCGTCGAATAGTGCTACGCCATCCATTTGCTGCCCGTGAACTATGCCTCCTCGCCTCCATCATCACCAGCCCGTCTTTTATAGGGTAGGAGTAGAGAAAAACCGAGTTGGTGATGATGTCTACGTGCAATGCAGCCATCTTGCTATTTTTTGCATAGTCCAAACACCACGTGAACGGTCTTTGAGCACGGTTCATAGTGTCGTTCCACGCTTCGGGCATTGAAGTTTGTAACTATTTTAGATTAGAATACTACTCCTCCGGTGCTAGTAGTAGGCGAGTCCTACTCTACTACTCTACTCAAGCAAGTTAGGGCATATCCTTTGTAAAGGGTACGATCTTGTGATCACTCAAGCAAGTTGTCTAGCATCGACATGACCCTACTGCTGGTATGTGTCGTAAGTCAGCGGCATGATGTAGTCATCATCACCTGTCCACTTCCATGCACATATTTGCTTCTCCATCTTTGTCCGCTTTTAATCGTCAATCTTCCATCCCGTAAGCGCCTCCCCTCGTCCGAGCAAGCACTAACAATGGCAGAACGGCGTCCGCCCGAAAGAGTGGCTGGAATTCGCTCCCCATAGAGTAATCAAGCTCATTGTTTCGGCGTGTGGACAATCTCAGTACCATGCTGCTCGCATTATGCTAGTCGGGGCTGTACCGTTTACTCAAAGCCCTCGGGCGGAACTTTTAAGCCAGCTCCTTGCTTGCGATGCGCTGATCTTGACGGTGTGTCATGCAGCATAACGATCGTAGGGTGTAACATCAACCCCTTGACCGATCCGATCCCGTCTCAACTACATGCGGTATGTCTTTGCGGCATGAACCGTCTTGGATGGTGCTGCGTCGATGGTCGCGGCGGTGGATGCTCGTGGAGGTCTACACCGATTGATCCCCTTCCTTGATTAACCTTCCTTTGCTTTGGCCGACCGAATACTTGGAATCTTGTAGCCAACATGATACCAAGTTTGATTTGCTCAAGGTTGTAATCTCCAAGTGCCCACAAGATCGGAATTATAAAGACTTGAGCTAATTCGTTCTTCAACCGGTTCGCCTATCGCAGTCCTGCGGTAAGTGGATAAATCTGCCGTCCATCGGGATCATACATCCTCCATGGTTCTCGATGCCATTGAACACAAGGGCTTCATTTCTTCGACTCCTTCTTGGCTGGCGTTTGCTGGCCTACTCGTCATCCTACAAGCGGCTGTTACAACGGTATGTTACTTTCCTATGATATCATGACTTGCTTATATTCTTCAACATTTTGAAAAAATATTCATGCTCATAACATGCTGTTCTTAAGATTGACTAAATCAAGAGCCCTTTTTATTTGACTCAACTTGATATGATGTTGTAGGCCGCTGGTGTCCCTACCCTTCCTAATCCGAACCTTTCAAAAAGGGCATGGCGTTCGGTGGTTCTGGCTCGATCAAGCCGGCGAAAGATTGATGATGTTCGCATGGACGTGTTGTTTAGCGGAATACAATCAGATCCTTTAAGGTCTTTGGGGGATCCCAGCTTCTCGGGCCTTGGAATTTTTTTGGAGGCTGGTAAGTAACCGTACGCTCTCTGTTTGTCGGACTGAATTATCCGATTAACGGGAGATAACCGTGGCAAGGATCATGATGGCAGCGGTTTGTTCATCGGCAAAACTGTGTACCACTACCATGCGTCTGCATGCACCATACCCGATATGTGCCCGCTCTGCCCCAAAGTAGGAGAAAATAAATTCGGACTTACCTTGGTGGAGTTTCCCGTCGAGCACCATCTGGTTCAAGCCGTCGGAATCTCCACCAATAAATAGTAATCTAACGAGCAGTTAGTTAGATCACACTTGGTGTAGTAGGATCTTTATTTAGTTTGATGCATACACTTGTTCTTTTTGGTAGCCCTTTTGTAATGAT
>JAHIAM010018758.1:0-13009 GCA_021605205.1 Aegilops longissima
CGATCCGACCGATCCAAGCACGAGCGTCACGGCACCTCCGAGTTACTGCGTTCAGCTCGATGGCGATCCCGGACTCCGATCCAGCAAAGTGTCGGGGATGAGTTCCGTCGACCGCGAAGGCGTGGTGGCGATGTTGATGCTCCACCGGCGCGGGGCTTCACCTAAGCTCGCGACGATATGACTTCTCCGGTGCGAGGGCTTCGCCTAAGCTCATGACGATATGACGAAGTGGAATATGGTGGAAGGGGCACCGCTGCAGCTAAGGAAAGATTAAGTAGATCAACTTGTGTGTATTGGGGTGCCCCCTGCCCCGTATATAAAGGAGCCAAGGGGAGGTGGCGGCCCTGGGGGCGCGCCAGGAGAGTCCTACTCCCGGGAGTAGGACTCCCCCCTCTCCTAGTTGGACTAGGATTGGAGGAGGGAAGAGAGAGGCGCCGCCCCCCCCTTCCTTGTCCTATTCAGGACTAGAGGGGGGGCGCGCAGCCCACCTAGCCTGCCCTTCCTCTTCTCCCATGGCCCATTAAGGCCCATGGACCTCCGGGGGTTCGGTAACCTCCGGTACTCGGTAAAATCGATTTCACGGAACAATTCCGATGTCAAATGTAGGCTTCAATATATCAATCTTTATGTCTCGACCATTTGAGACTCCTCGTCATGTCGTGATCACATCGGGACTCGAACAACCTTGGTGCATCAATACTTATAAACTCATTATGAGCTGTCGCCGAAGCGTTAAGCGTGCGGACCCTACGGGTTCGAGAACTATGTAGACATGACCTAGAACCATTCTCGGTCAATAACCAATAGCGGAACCTGGATGCCCATATTGGTTCCTACATATTCTCTGAAGATCTTTATCGGTCAAACCGCATAACGACATCGTTGTTCCTTTGTCATCGGTATGTTACTTACCGAGATTCGATCGTCGGTATCAATACCTAGTTCAATCTAGTTACGGTGAATCTCTTTACTCGTTCCGTAATACATCATCTCACAACTAACTCATTATTTGTAATGCTTGCAAGGCTTAGGTGATGTGTATTACCGAGAAGGCCTAGAGATACCTCTCCGACGATCGGAGTGACAAAACCTAATCTCGAAATCGCCAACCCAACAAGTACCTTTGGAGACACCTGTAGTACTCCTTTATAATCACCCGATTCGTTGTGGCGTTTGGTAGTACCAAAGTGTTCCTCCGATGGCAGAGTTGCATAATCTCATAGTTACAGGAACATGTATGGGTCATGAAAAACATTAACATACTAAGCGATCAAGTGTTAAGCTAACGGAATGGGTCATGTCAATCAGATCATTCAACTAATGATGTGACCTTGTTAATCAAATAACAACTCCTTGTTCATGGTTAGGAAACATAACCATCTTTGATTAACAAGCTAGTCAAATAGAGGCATACTAGTGACATCTTGTTTGTCTATATATTCACACATGTATTATGTTTCGGTTAATACAATTCTAGCATGAATAATAAACATTTATCATGATATAAGGAAATAAATAATAACTTTATTATTGCCTCTAGGGCATATTTCCTTGAGTCTCCCACTTGCACTAGAGTCAATAATCTAGATTACAAAGTAATGATCCTTACACCCATGGAGTCTTGGTGCTGATCATGTTTTGCTCGTGGAAGAGGCTTAGTCAGCGGTGCGCAACATTCAGATCCGTATGTATTTTACAAATCTCTATGTCTCCCACTTGGACTTGGTCGAATGGAATTAGGCGTCTCTTGATGTGCTTGGTCCTCTTGTGAAATCTGGATTCCTTTGCCAAGGCAATTACACGATATTATCACGGAAGATCTTCATCGGTCCCAATGCACTAGGTATGACACCTAGATCGGAAATGAACTCTTTCATCCAGACTCCTTCATTCGCTGCTTCGAAGCAGCTATACTCCGCTTCACATGTAGATCCCATACGGCCTTTGTTTAGAACTGCACCAATGCAGCTCCACCGTTTAATAAAAACACGTATCCGGTTTGCGATTTAGAATCGTCCGGATCGGTGTCAAAACTTACATCGGCGTAACCATTTCGACTAGCTCTTTGTCACCTCCATATCGAGAAACATATCCTTAGTCCTTTTCGGTATTTCGGGATGTTCTTGACCGCTGTCGATGATCCACTCTGGATTACTTTGGTACCTTCCTGCCAAGCTTACAGCTAAGCATCGTCGGTCTGGTACACAGCATTGCATACATGATAGAGCCTATGGCTGAAGGATAGGGAACATCTTTCATTTTCTCTCTATCTTCTGCTGTGGTGGGGCATTGAGTCGACTCAATCTTACACCTTGTAACACAGGTAAAAAACCTTTCTTTGCTGATCCATTTGAACTTTTCAAAACTTTATCAAGGTATGTGCTTTGTGAAATTCAATCAAGCGTCTTGATCTATCTCTATAGATCTTGATGCCCAATATATAACAACTTCACGAGGTCTTTCATTGAAAACTTTTATTCAAGTATCCTTTTATGCTATCCAGAAATTCTATATCATTTCCAATCAATAATATGTAGTCTACATATAATATTAGAAATGCTCTGAGCTCCACTCACTTTCTTGTAAATCTGAGGCTTCTCCAAAAGTGCATACAAACCCATATCTTTGATCACACTATCAAGCGTTTATTCAACTCGAGAGGCTTGCACGGACCATAAATTGATCATTGGAGCTTGCACACTTTGTTAGCACCTTTTGGATCGACAAAACCTTCTGGTTGCATCATATACAACTCTTCTTCTAGAAATCCATTCAAGAATGCAGTTTTACATCCATTTGCCAAATTTCATAATCATAAAATCGGCAATTGCTAACATGATTCGGACAGACTTAAGCATCGCTTCTGGTGAGAAAGTCTCATCGTAGTCAACTCCTTGAACTTGTGAAAACCTTTTGCAACAAGTCGAGCTTTGTGAGACAGTTACATTACCATCGGCGTCGGTCTTCTTCTTAAAGATCCATTTATTTTCAATGGCTTGCGATCATCGAACAAGTCAACCAAAATCCATACTTTGTTCTCATACATGGATCCCATCTCAGATTCCATGGCTTCCAGCCATTTTGCGAATCTGGGCTCACCATCGCTTCTTCATAGTTTGTAGGTTCGCCATGGTCAAGTAACATGACTTCGAGAATAAGATTACCGTACCACTCACAGTGCGTATTTTACTCTGGTTGACCTCGAGGTTCGATAGCAACTTGATCGATCATCATCATTAGTTTCCTCACTAATTGGTGTAGTTGTCACGGGAACCATTTCTTGTGATGAACTACTTTCCAATAAGGGAGCAGATCTGATTATCTCATCAAGTTCTACTTTCCTCCCTCACTTCTTTCGAGAGAAACTCCTTCTCTAGAAAGGACCCGAATTAACAGCGAAAATCTTGCCTTGAGATCTGTGATAGAAGGTGTACCCAACAGTCTCCTTTGGGTATCCTATGAAGACACATTTTCCGATTTGGGTTCGAGCTTATCTGGTTGAAGTTTTTTACATAAGCATCGCAGCCCCAAACTTTAAAGCGACAACTTTGGTTTCTTGCCAAACCACAGTTCATAAGGCGTCGTCTCAGCGGTTTTGGCGGTGTCCTATTCAAGCGTGAATCGGCCGTCTCTAAAGCATAACCCCAAAGCGATAGCGGTAAATCGGAAATAGACATCATAGATCGCACCATATCTAGTAAATCACGATTCGACGTTCGGACACACCATTTCTCTGTGGTGTTCGGGTGGCGTGAGTTCTTGAAACTATTCCACATTGTTTCAAGCGTAAACCAAACTCGTAACTCAAATATTCTCCTCCACGATCAGATCGTAGAAACTTTATTTTCTTGTTACGATGATTTTCCACTTCACTCTGAAATTCTTTGAACTTTTCAAGCGTTTCAGATTTGTGTTTCATTAAGTAGATATACCCATATCTGCTTAAATCATCTGTGAAGATGAGAAAATACGATACCATGGCGTGCCTCAACATTCATTGGACCACAAACATCGGTATGTATGATTTCCAACAAATCAGTTGCTCGCTCCATAGTTAGGAGAGCGGCGTTTTGGTCATCTTGCCCATGAGGCGCGGTTACATAAGTACCAAGTGATTCATAATCAAGTGATTCGAGAAGTCCATCGGTATGGAGTTTCTTCATCGTTTTACACCGATATGACCTAAGCGGCGATTGCCACAAATAAGTTGCACTATCATTATCAACTCTGCATCTTTTGGTTTCAACATTATGAATATGTGTATCACTCTTGTCGAGATTCAACAAGAATAGACCATTCTTCAAGGGTGCATGACCATAAAGATATTACTCATATAAATAGAACAACCATTATTCTCGATTTAAATGAATAACCGTCTCGCATTAAACAAGATCCAGATATAATGTTCATGCTCAACGGCGGCACCAAATAACAATTATTTAGGTCTAAAACTAATCCGAAGGTAGATGTAGAGGTAGCGTGCCGACCGCGATCACATTGACTTTGGAACCATTTCCCAGCGCATCGTCACCTCGTCCTTTGCGGTGCTTGTCTATTCCGTAGTCCTGTTTGAGTTGCAAATATTAGCAGAACCAGTATCAAATACCAGTGCTACTCGAGCTCTAGTAAGGTACACATCAATAACATGTATATCACATATACCTTTGTTCACCTTGCCATCCTTTTTATCCGCCAAATACTTGGGGCAGTTCCGCTTCGATGTCGGTGCGCTTGCGGTAAAACACTCGGTTTCGGCTTAGGTCAGACTTGGGTTTCTTCTCTTGATCAGCAACTTTCTTGCTGTTCTTTTGAAGTTTCCTTCTTCTTTCCTTTGCCCTTTTCTTGAAACTAGTGGTCTTGTTGACCATCAACACTTGATGCTCTTTCTTGATTTCTACCTCCATGACTTTTAGCATCATGAAGAGCTCGAGGAATTGTCTTAGTCATCCCTTGCATATTATAGTTCATCACGAAGCTCTTGTAGCTTGGTGGCGATGATTGGAGAATTACATCAATGACACTATCATCGGAAGATTAACTCCCGGCTGAACTAAGTGATTGTTATTGTTGGGGAGCGTAGCAGAAATTCAAAATTTTCTCGCATCACCAAGATCAATCTATGGAGAATCTAGCAACGAGGAAGGAGAGTTCATCTACATACCCTTGTAGATCGCTAAGCGGAGCGTTCAAGTGAAGCAGGGTTGATGGAGTCGTACTCGTCGTGATTCAAATTACCGATGATCCTAGTGCGAGCAGACGGCACCTCCGCGTTCAACACACGTACAGCCGGTGGCGTCTCCCATGCCTTGATCCAGCAAGGAGAGAGGGAGAGGTTGAGAAGACTCCATCCAACAGCAACACAACAGCGTGGTGGTGGTGGAGGCGTGGCAATCTGCGGAGGCCGCCCAAGCACCTACGGGAGAGGAGGAGGTGTCACGGGAAGGAGGGGGCGCCCGAGGGGCTCAGGTGTGGATGCCCTCCCTCCCTCCACTATATATAGGGGCAAGGGAGAGGGGGGGCGCAACCTGCCCCCTCCTCCAAGGGAGGGGTGCGGCCAGAGAGGGGAGGTCCATCCTCCCCAAGGCACCTCGGAGGTGCCTTCCCTCTATGGACTCTTCCTCTCCAAGTGTTTCATGCGCATGGGCCTCTTGGGGCTGGTTCCCTTGGCCCATGCAGGCCTAAACGCACCACCTAGGGCCCATGTGGCCCCAGGGCAGGTGGCCCCACCGGTGGGCCCAGGACCCCTCCGGTGGTCCGGTACAATCCAAATAACCCGAAACTTGTCCCGATGGCGAAACAGCACTTCCCATATATAAATCTTTACCTCCGGACCATTCCGGAACTCCTCGTGACGTCCGGGATCTCATCCGGGACTCGAACAACATTCGGTAACCACATACAAGCTTCCTTTATAACCCTAAGCGTCGCCAGACCTTAAGTGTGTAGACCCTACGGGTTGGGAACCATCTGAGACATGACCGAGGCGTTCTCGGTCAATAACCAACAGCGGGATCTGGATACCCATGTTGGCTCCCACATGTTCCACGATGATCTCATCGGATGAACCACGATGTCAAGGACTCAATCGATCCGTATACAATTCCCTTTGTCTAGCGGTATTGTACTTGCCGAGATTCGATCGTCGGTATCCGATACCTTGTTCAATCTCGTTACCGGCAAGTCTCTTTACTCGTTCCGTAACACATCATCCGTGATCAACCCCTTGGTCACATTGTACGATATGATGATGTCCTACGAGTGGGCGAGAGATACCTCTCCGTTTACGGAGTGACAAATCGATCTCGATCCGTGTCAACCCAATGGTCACTTTCGGAGATGCTGTAGTGCACCTTTATAGTCACCCGATTACGTTGTGACGTTTGATACACCAAAGCACTCCTACGGTATCCGGGAATTGCACGATCTCATGGTCTAAGGAAAAGATACTTGACATTAGAAAAGCTTTAGCATCTGAACTACATGATCTTGTGCTAGGCTTAGGATTGGGTCTTGTCCATCACATCATTCTCCTAATGATGTGATCCGTTATCAATGACATCCAATGTCCATGGTCAGGAAACCGTAACCATCTATTGATCAACGAGCTAGTTAACTAGAGGCTTACTAGGGACATGGTGTTGTCTATGTATCCACACATGTATTGCTGTTTCCGGTCAACACAATTATAGCATGAATAATAAGCGATTATCATGAACAAGGAAATATAATAATAACTAATTTATTATTGCCTCTAGGGCATATTTCCAACAGTCTCCACTTGCACTAGAGTCAATAATCTAGTTCACATCGCCATGTGATTAACAGCGATAAGTCACATCGCCATGTGACCAACATCCAAAGAGTTTACTAGTGTCTTAAACTAGTTCACATCACCATGTGATTAAGTCTCAATGAGTTACGGGGTTTGATCATGTTTTGCTTGTGAGAGAGGTTTTAGTCAGCAGTGCGAACCTTTCAGATCCGTGTGTACTCATAATTCTCTATGTCATCTCCTAGATGCTGTTACCACGCTCTATTTGGAACTATTCCAAATAAGCTGTTCTACTATATGAATCAATTTACTACTTAGTATAATCTGGATCGGTGTCAAAGTTTGCATCGGCGTATCCCTTCTGACGAACTCTTTTCCACCTCCATAATCGAGAAAATTCCTTAGTCCACTAGTTACTAAGGATAACCTTGACCGTGAGTCACATGATCCATTCTGGATCACACTTGTCCTATAGTGACTCATGGTTTGGCACACTTGGTCGGTACACAACATAGCATCTTGTAGAGCCTATGTCTAAGCATAGGGGCGACCTTATCCTTTCTCTCTATTCTGCTGTGGTCAGGTCTTGAGTCTTACTCAATACTCACACGTGTAATATAGCCAAGAACTCCTTCTTTGCTGATCTATTTTGAATTCCTTCAAAATCTTGTCCGATATGTATTCATTTGAAAGTACTATTAAGCGATTTTGATCTATCCTTATAGATCTTGATGCTCAATGTTCAAGTAGCTTAATCCAGGTTTTCCATTGAAAACACTCTTCAAATAACCCTATATGCTTTCGAGAAATTCTACATCATTTACGATCAATAATATATCAACAACATATACTCATCAGAAATTCTATAGTGCTCCCACTCACTTCTTTGGAAATACAAGTTTCTCATAAACTTTGTATAAACCCAAAATCTTTGATCAACTCATCAAAGTGTTCATTCCAACTCGAGATGCTTACTCCGGTCCTCGGGAGGATTCTTTGGTGCTTTGCATACTTATTAGCATCTTTCGGGATTGACAAAACCTTACGGCTGTATCACATACAACCTTTCCTCAAGAAAATCATCGAGAAACAATGTTTTGACATCCTATCTGCACAATTTCATAAATAATGCAGTGTCGCTAACATAATTCCAACAGACTCTTAGCATCGCTTCTGGTGAGAAAGTCTCATCATGATCAACTCCTTGAACTTGTCGGAAAACATTTTCTTGACAAGTCGAGCTTTCTTAATGGTGACATTTACCATCATTGTCCGTCTTCCTTTTAAAATCCATATGTACCTAACGGTCTTACGACCATCAAGTAGTTCTTCCAAAGTCTACACTTTGTTTTCATATATGGATCCTCTCTCGGATTATATGGCCTCGAGCCATTCATGGAATCCGGGCCCACCATCGCTTCTCCATAGCTCGTAGGTTCATTGTTGTCTAGCAACATGACTTCCAAGACAGGATTTCGTACCACTCTGAGTAGTACACATCCTTGTCACCCTCGAGATGCGTCGGTGACTTGATCCGAAACTTCATGATCACTATCATAGCTTCTACTTCAATTGGTGTAGGTGCCACGGGAACAACTTCTGTGCCCTGCTACACACTTGTTGAAGTAGCGGTTCAATAACCTCATCAAGTCTCCACCATCCTCCCACTCAACTTTCGAGGCGAACTTTTCTCGAGAAAGGACCCGATTCAAGAAACAATCCCTATTGCTTCGGATCTGAATTAGGAGGTATACCCAACCGTTTTGGGTGTCCTATGAAGATGCATTTTGTCGCTTTGGGTTCGAGCTTATCAACCTGAAACTTTTCCACATAAGCGTCGTAGCCCCAAACTTTTAAGAAACAACAGCTTAGGTTTCTCTAAACCATAGTTCATACGGTGTCATCTCATTGGAATTACGTGGTGCCTTATTAAATTGAGTGTGGTTGTCTCTAATGCCTAACCCATGAGCGATAGTGGTGATTCGATAAGAGACATCATAGTGCGCACCATATCCAATAGGTTGCAACTATGATGTTCGGACACACCATCACACTATGGTGTTCGGCGGTATTAATTGTGAAACAATTTGCACAATGTCTTAATTGTGTGCCAAAACTCGTAACTCAGATATTCATCTCTATGATCATATCATAGACATTCTATCCTCTTGTCACGATGATCTTCAATCTTCACTCTGAAATTACTTGAACCATTCAATAATTCAGACTCGTGCTTCATCAAGTCAATATACTCAATATCTACTCGAATCATCGTGAAGTCGAGAACATAACGATATTCCTTTGCATGCCTCGGCACTCATTGGACTGCACACATCAAAATGTGTTACTTCCAACAAGTTGCTATCTTGTTCCATCTTATTGAAACCGAGGCTTTTAGGTCATCTTGCCCATGTGGTATGTTTTGCATATCTCAAGTGATTCAAAATCAAGTGAGTTCAAGCGATCCATCTGCATGGAGTTTCTTCATGCGTATACACCAATAGACATGGTTAGCATGTCTCAAACTTTTCAAAAAATGAGTGAGTCAAAGATCCATCAACATGGAGCTTCTTCATGCGTTTACACCAATATGACTTACATGGCGAGTGCCACAAGTAAGTGGTACTATCATTACTATCTTATACTTTTGGCATGAAAATGTGTATCACTACGATCGAGATTCAATAAACCATTCCTTTAGGTGCAAGACCATTGAAGGTGTTATTCAAATAAATAGAGTAACCATTATTCTCCTTAAATGAATAACCGTATTGCAATAGACATAATCCAATTATGTCTATGCTCATATAAACACCAAATGACAATTATTCTGGTTTAATACTAATCTTGATGGTATAGGGAGGCGTGCGATGTTTGATCACATCAAACTTGGAAACACTTCAACACATATCGTCGACTCACCTTTAGCTAGTCTCCGTTTATTCCGTAGCTTTTATTTGAGTTACTAACACTTAGCAACGAACGGTATCTAATACCCTGGTGCTACTAGGAGTACTAGTGAAATACACAATAACTTAATGTATATCAAATATACTTCTATCGACCTTGCCAGCCTTCTCATCTACCAAGTATCTAGGGTGGTTCCGCTCCAGTGGCTGTTCCCCTTATTACAGAAGCACTTAGTCTCGGGTTTGGGTTCAACCTTGGGTTTCTTCACTGGAGCAGCAACTGATTTGCCGTTTCATGAAGTGTCCCTTCTTGCCCTTGCCCTAGTGGTTTCACCAACCATCATCAATTGATGCTCCTTCTTGATTTCTACTTTCGCGATGTCAAACAACGCGAATACCTCAAGGATCATCATATCTATCCTTGATTTGTTATAGTTCATCACGAAGCTCTAGCAGCTTGGTGGCAATGACTATGGAGAAACATCACTATCTCATCGGAAGATCAACTCCCTCGATTCAAGTGATTGTTGTACTCGGACAATCTGAGCACAAGCTCAACGATTGAGTTTTCTCCCTTAGTTTGCAGGCCAAGAAAATCGTCGGAGGTCTTATACCTCTTGGCGTGAGCACGCGAACTGAAATCCCAATTTCAGCCCTCAAAACATCTCATATGTTTAGCGGCGCTTCAAAAAGCGTCTTGGTGCCTCAATTCTAAACCGTTTAACTGAACTATCACGTAGTTATCAAAATGTGTATGTCGGATGTTACGCAACATCTGAGACCACGTTCGAGTTCACACCTTTGGCGGTGCATTAAGGACATAAGCCTTTTCTTATGCGCATAATTGCTACTATCAACTTTCAACTAATTTTCTCTAGGAACATATCTAAGCAGTGGAACTAAAGCGCGAGCTTCGACATAATTTGCAAAAGGTCTTTTGACTATGTTCAAGATAATTAAGTTCATCTTATGAACTCCCACTCGAGATAGACATCCCTCGGTCATCTAAGTGATTACATGATCCGAGTCAACTAAGCCGTGTCCGATCATCACGTGAGACGGACTAGTCATCATCGGTGAACATCTTCATGTTGATCGTATCTACTATCGACTCATGCTCGACCTTCGGTCTCCGTGTTCGAGGCCATATGCACATGCTAGGCTCGTCAAGTTAACCCCAAGTGTTTTTGCTGTGTAAATCTGTCTTACACCCATTGTATGTGAGCGTAAGAATCCATCACACCCGATCATCACGTGGTGCTTAGAAGCGACGAACTGTGTAGCGGTGCGCGATTAGGGAGAACACTTCTTGAAATTGTTCTAAGGATCATCTTATTTACTACCGTCGTTCTAAGTAAACAAGATGCATAAACATAATAAACATCACATGCAATTATATAGTAGTGACATGATATGGCCAATATCATATTGCTCCTTTTGATCTCCATCTTCGGGGCTCCATGATCATCATCGTCACCGGCATGACACCATGATCTCCATCATCATGATCTCCATCATCGTGTCTTCATGAAGTTGTCTGCCAACTATTACTTCTACTACTATGGCTACGGTTAGCAATAAAGTAAAGTAATTACATGGCGTTGTTTAATGACACGCAGGTCATACAATAAATAAAGACAACTCCTATGGCTCCTGCCGGTTGTCATAATCATCGACATGCAAGTCGTGAATCCTATTACAAGAACATGATCAATCTCATACATCACATATCATTCATCACATTCTTCTTGGCCATATCACATCACAAAGCATACCTGCAAAAACAAGTTAGGCGTCCTCTAATTGTTGTTTGCATGTTTCTGATGGCTGCTATGGGTTTCTAGCAAAACGTTTCTTACCTCATAAAACCACAGCGTGATATGCCAATTGCTATTTACCCTTCATAAGGACCCTTTTCGCCGAATCCGTTCCGACTAAAGTGGGAGGCGGCACCGCTAGCCACCTTATGCACCAAGTGCATGTCGATCGGTGGAACTGTCTCACGTGGAAATGCGTGTAAGGTCGGTCCGGGCGCTTCATCCACGATGCCGCCGAATCAAGATAAGACTAGTAACGGCAAGCATATTGAACAAAATCAGCGCCCACAACTACTTTGTGTTCTACTCGTGCATAGAATCTCGCAATAGACCTAGCTCATGATGCCCTTTGTTGGGGAGCGTGGCAGAAATTCAAAATTTTCTCGCATCACCAAGATCAATCTATGGAGAATCTAGCAGCGAGGAAGGAGAGTTCATCTACATACCCTTGTAGATCGCTAAGCGAGCGTTCAAGTGAGCAGGGTTGATGGAGTCGTGCTCGTCGTGATTCAAATTACCGATGATCCTAGTGCGAGCAGACGGCACCTCCGCGTTCAACACACGTACAGCCGGTGGCGTCTCCCATGCCTTGATCCAGCAAGGAGAGAGGAGAGGTTGAGAAGACTCCATCCAACAGCAACACAGCGGCGTGGTGGTGGTGGAGGCGTGGCAATCTGCGAGGGCCGCCAAGCACCTCACGGGAGAGGAGGAGGTGTCACGGGGAAGGAGGGGGCGCCCGGGGCTCGGTGTGGATGCCTCCCTCCCCTCCACTATATAGGGGCAAGGGAGAGGGGGGCGCAGCCTGCCCCCTCCTCCAAGGGAGGGGTGCGGCCAGAGAGGGGAGGTCCATCCTCCCAAGGCACCTCGGGTGCCTTCCCTCTATGGACTCTTCCTCTCCAAGTGTTTCATGCGCATGGGCCTCTTGGGGCTGGTTCCCCTTGGCCCATGCAGGCCTAAGCGCACCACCTAGGGCCCATGTGGCCCCCGGGGCAGGTGGCCCCACCGGTGGGCCCAGGACCCCTCCGGTGGTCCGGTACAATACCGATAACCCGAAACTTGTCCCGATGGCGAAACAGCACTTCCATATATAAATCTTTACCTCCGGACCATTCCGGAACTCCTCGTGACGTCCGGGATCTCATCGGGACTCGAACAACATTCGGTAACCACATACAAGCTTCCTTTATAACCCTAGCGTCCAGAACCTTAAGTGTGTAGACCCTACGGGTTGGGAACCATCTGAACATGACCGAGGCGTTCTCCGGTCAATAACCAACAGCGGGATCTGGATACCCATGTTGGCTCCCACATGTTCCACGATGATCTCATCGGATGAACCACGATGTCAAGGACTCAATCGATCCGTATACAATTCCCTTTGTCTAGCGGTATTGTACTTGCGAGATTCGATCGTCGGTATCCGATACCTTGTTCAATCTCGTTACCGGCAAGTCTCTTTACTCGTTCCGTAACACATCATCCGTGATCAACCCCTTGGTCACATTGTGCAC
>JAHIAM010018759.1:0-38837 GCA_021605205.1 Aegilops longissima
TCACGACAAAGAAATAATTCACGGGTCCCACTTGTCGTGTGTGGAGAGAGAGAGAGAGAGAGACCCATCGTTGGCTGTAAATACATCTTTCAATACAATTGATGCCGATAAAACTTATTGGTTGACACAATCATATAGAACATCATGAACATAAAAATTTCCTGGCTTCGGGATGGGCGGTGGATCCGGGAGCTATGTTGAAACCAGAACTCGTAAATAACGTTCATCGTCTTTATCAATGTCGGGAAATATCTTGAATCTTTGGCAAAGAAAGCGGACAAGACAATAAGTTACGCTAGCACATTAAGTTGCGTACAACCCTTTCTAAAAAAGTTGGTACAAAATTAGAACAGGTCACAATCAAATGTCGGCACATCGGTGCTTCACACCCTAGCTGGTTTAACTGTATCGACAAGATTCATTTTTACCTCAAATTAGAGCACATCGGGCAGCCAGCTCGCCTCTTCTCCCAAAGAAAAGTGGCCTCCGGCCCCAATGGGGAGGCCCGTGCCATTCGTTCGAAACAAGGGGAAAGTCTCGTTGCTCTGTAATGGGCGTCATCGGCGGACCAAGCACCGCCCGGCGGACTTGATTGATGGATTGACCACTTCTTGACATGGGCCCTTCGTCGGTACATGCCTAACGTGGTCCTTGGCGGCCTTGGTGGCGGAATAGTCAACCCGGTTCTGCGTATCTCAACACAATCACCTTGGTATGGTGGGGGCTTCTTCATCCATGCCATAACCATGAGCCCAGTTGCGGAGGAACAAACATATAGACTCCCTCCAAAGTGGTTGATAAGTTTCATGGACTCGCTGTTCCAAGACCGGGCATGCCATGGAAAAGCTTTGTTAAAACTCAAGCTCGGAGGCAAGGCCCCATCTGGTGCCACCAATCAAAGCTCACCGCGGCCAGGAGAACAAGCGGGAAGATTGAACACACGGTGAAAGTTGTTTGAACCCGAATAAATCAGGGTTGGCGGGCGACTTACGACAAGTCCTTATTTGGATGCCATGCAATGCCAAAGCTTTGAAATCGTCGGCGAGATGGGAGGCGTGGTTGATGGTTACCATCCACTTTGGCAAACTGGTTAACCCATTTCCTTTGGACGGCCCAGAAGGCGGGACGACCTCGGATCTCCCAGGATCCGTTGCGGCAATGAAGGGAGTTGGGAAAGGGGGGATTTGGGGGCGGGTAGGAATCAGATTCGGAGGTGGGGAGGGCGGAGATTGGGGTTGAAAAGGTAGCAATTTGAACCCAGCGTAATATGCTCTCGGGCTGTGCAAAAAACACGGTGGCGCCCATTCGCCTAAGAGTCCTTATTCTTTTTTGGAGGCCGGCCTTTTTGGATCTTTTGCGCCCGGCAGAGTCAAATTGCTTTGTTTCATTCGTTACTACTATATTCAAGACAACTCGGCCCAAACAAGTGTACATCATGAAAAGACCAAATTATATAAATTGAAAAAAAGGAATACCTCGAACACTTGAGAATGGTGATGCCCTCATTTAGCCCACGGTGTTCGATACAATAAGGTTCAAACAACGATATATACAACATTCAAAACCGACTAGTGACTACTACTAACAAACAAAAGACATGATAGTTCATAAGTCTTGCTACACCACCAAGCGCCCCATACCCAGCGCTGGGTCTGGATCGGGAGAATGACATTCTAAAGGCAACTATTACATAGTAAGGTGACATAGATGAGGATGACCAAATGACAAGGAATTGCATAACAAAAAAACTACCCATCGGAAACAAGCAAAAGACAACAAAGTCATTGAAGATGATCCAACACCATCATAATTTGCAGCCCGCGACCAATGATCCGGGACACGTCTCCACCCTTTCCCGCCCAATTACCTATCAACCGAAGGCTTGAACCACATCCACTGTCGTGGTTGAGACATCCAAGGATCAAAGTTAATCCGGATGCCTTTGTCATTCTCACCTTCTTTTGGCTGCGAGTGTATCGTTGACAATCGGGGGTTTGCTCCCGAACTCCGAGCTCACCGTGTGAACCACGAGTTTTCCATAATAAGAGGCTCCCTGCCATCAAGGTCCTTGCCAGCGGTGATCTCTAATGTCGAATAATTGATTCCGAAGAAGAGTGTAGAACCCAGGTTGTTTACCGCCTCCAACTAAAAATCACAAGGCTAACAAGCTGGTATCCTGCTCATAGGCATGCTATGTCTGGATACTCACGTGTTCGGGGTGCTTGTCTTGATGGGGTTTTGCAATACTTTTAGGCTCATGTGTCGAATGATCATCAATCTTTGCCGTCATTACGATCGGACGAGGAACAGTTGCTTCCTGTTTTTTGCAAAGGTGGTGTGATTACAAAGGCTGATGGCAGCAGGGACAACATCATATCAAAAAGACATGCATTGTTAATGTAAGATCAGCATTGTTGAGTATGAGTGGGATAATGCAGAAACAACATTGATAAGTCCACATTTGAATGGGAGGAAAATACAAGAAATGTATACTAGGTTGAAAATATAGAAATTATATGTTTATACTCATGTTATCCTGTAATCGATTCTTCACGAGAAACTACCATGTCATGCATGTTATGGACTCATGTTCTGTCCTCTAAACAAATTCTTCAAGGTAACTAACAGACCATGCATTGTTATATACTCATATTACGTAGGCAAATTTTTGAGATATTATTCTAATTGATTCTTGAAGGGCGAATATAGGTATGTACACATGAGTAAGCATTACAGTTTCACTACTTCCAAATATAGAGTTCTCCATATGCACATTTACTTCTCTAATGTATGGTTAGATGAAACCAACGATTGTGGTGCATGTTTATACATCATGAAAATAGAAACTAACATGGCCATTGATACACACTCATATTTAGTAGTAGTATATAGATTCTTGTAAAATAAGGAGAATATCCATATTCCTAACCGTTTGATTATTGAAGTACAAATTGGCTGTAATGGCATGATCACAATCGCATGAATTAACTCATTCCAAATATGATTCTGGCGTCTCTAATACATTGCCATAGTTTTACTCAGATTACGCTCAAATAGGGATATGCCAATCATCACAAAAGTTCAAGCGAGTGTCATGGCGTCATCATTATGAGATGGAAACAACACTTGCGCACCGGCAATACGTGGTGCCATACGCTTTGATGATAGTAGATGATGCCATTGTGTTCAATAGCATCCACAAGTGTGTATCGACTTTGGCGATGATCCGCTGCGAGCTGAGTTGTCTCGACTAAGAAAGCGTAGCGGCGTAAAGATAGGAGTCGGCGGTCGAACAAAGCAATTAGCTTGAACTGCGTAGTGCGCGTCGTGTGTGGACACTTGGCGATTACAATCTTCTGCGAGAACAAAGTCCGTCCAAGCGACATGGTAATCTAGATTACTAGGACCGCGATGGTAAACTCTATATAATCCAGCGGAGGATAATCTCATGGGAGTGCGGAAGTTCACGAGCACCAACTTTACCATCTTCTCGAAGGCATCCATCCGGTGGAGTTCATGCCGACCGATGCATACCTGCCAAGAATTTTAGGCGATGGTGATGGATCAAAGTCGAGAAATGATGTCTGGCGACCCTACATACACGCAAAGTTTGACTAATGGAATCGGATTGAAGTCGAGGGGCATCATATGCGCCTCCGTATCATGGTGAGCCAATCTCGAAGACGAGATAGCAACAAGCGAGGGTGTCTTGAAAAGCTTTGGCCTACTTTGATGAAATGAATGCCTACTCGAGCATGCATCCAGCCTTGACGCTCAACATATCCATACCACGGCAATGATCGAGGGGCGTCAGGAGATTGCTCCAATCGCGGCTCATATGGATCCTGCGCGGTTTGCGTTCGGCCATGGTGGAGTTTGGAAGGTGGGGTTTTGGGAGGCTTGAGTTGCAGAGAAGGATGTCGGTCTTTGGAAGCGGCTAGCGAGAATAGTGGTCTTGGGGGAAGCGGCGGCAGCGAGAATCTTGAGGCCGCAGTGAGATAATGAAGTGACCTCGGGATCTCGTGAGATAGAGATGGAGATGGAGTGGTGCTAGGGGAGAGGAGGCAGGCGGGCATGCTATCTGTGTGGTGTGATGTTGCCACAGTGCACAAGGTGAAGCTGACTTTGGTAACCGGACCACGCCGCTGGACTGGTGTCACCTCGAGTAGCGAGGTCTTGTCACTTCCTTTGTGAGGACGGATGAATAATAGTATTTTGACCATCAAATGTACCACAGTTGTACTACTACTACTAGTAGGAGTAGTAGGAACATGAGTACCTCCGTGCTAGCATGCCTCAGGGTTCACTTCATCCTCCAGCTATCATCCATATTAAGCGGAGAACCAAATTCTAGTGCATGCGGCGGTATGTGAAGAGGACTTTTCTTTTTGAGGATAACCGCATATTCCTTAACCATAGTAGGAACATGGTAGTACTCCCTCGGTCCTCTTTTATGCTGCGCATAACTTTTTAGTATTTCTCTAATTAGTCTGCATATATACCCTTTTGCATCATGTTCCCTCCACATGCCCGCATTCACAACATTAATTAGTGTGCATGACAGCTGGGTCAGGACTCAGCCAATAAGCTGCAGCATGCAAGTGGGCCATTACATGCGTGCGGGGAGAGAAAAGGCAACCGAGCCCCGTCCAATCCATTGCATCGTGATCAAACCACATAGCTCTCCTCATGCATCGCTATAACTCCCATTACTTCTCCATCGGAACCGATTTTCCTCGCTTTTTCACTACTCATTGTCTTCATTTGCATCAAACCACACTGCATTCACATTGTTTTAACCTCTTCATCCTCCTGGAGTAATTCAAGCCCTATAAATAATCATCTTCTTCAGTTAGAATCTAATCCTAATTCTCAAACCATAGCCCTCGGGTCCAGCGGTTCCAAATGGCGAAAAGATCGAGAGATGCAGGTTTTAGTGTCCAACATGTCCTAAATGAAGGCGTTGAGCATAGTTGCCCCGATCACCACCACCCAAGGGTTGTTGAAAGTGGATCAACAATGTATCAACTCCCTCCAAGAGGTGGAGATGAATGTCACGGTCTCGGCCAGTACCGCGGGCGTGCCTTTAGGAAAGATCCGCGCACCGCTGTCCTTGATTGTGCCTCGAAGATGATTTTGGTGTACCACATCATACCGCCTCCATACCGGGTGAGCTTCACGATTTCTTGTCTTGGGAGGACATATGCTTACGTGGGCAGCCATACATGACAGAAGTTGGAGCCGTCAGAACCTTGATTTGAAAAGCATCGACCTACAAACCAGAATAAAATTCCTCTAGAAGATTGTGATAAACCCGACACCATCCCTATCGGCCTGAAAATTTTGTGCTAGGAACAAATCTTGAAGGGTGGCGGGCGGCTGGCATTAAGGTGCGATACGGATGGGAGAATGTCCCTTGAGCGTGTGGCGGATAAAATATGTACCCTCAATGCCGTGTGAGTTCGAGATAGCTGCAAGGTCTAGAGGCTTGTTCTTGAAGCGTCTCCACAGAAAATGAGGTTGCACCAGAGCGGGGCATTATGGATGGATGAACTATTTCCTCTCTTGTAAAAAATATTCCCTCTCTATGTATATTGATATAGATGGACTATTTTGATGGTGTGCATGTCTTTGGAACAAGTAGTAGCATGGAGTGCGGCGACTATAAGGATCTGTTTATCCATAGCTTTCTCTACTAATCCTTCCAGTGATCGGTATAATGCATGTGTCCAGTAGACATGACAGCTTGTCCATGGAAGTTCAACTCAGGCGACCATCACGTTTCATCCACTGCCTCGCGATTCCCACGGCACCACTTCCCCGACGTGTGCCTCACCCCTCTCGGCCTTCCGCCCCTCGCCTTTGTGTGCATGACATATGGGCCACCTTAAATCTGGCGAGCATCAAGTTTCTACAGCCAGCGATTCCCACGACACGCCACAGACCCCATGACCACGTCTCCGACCTGCGGCTCACCCCTCTCGGACCTCTGCCCCTCTAAATTTGAATTTGAAACTTATAAAATGAAAAGATTCAAAACAAATAAACTGGGGAGAGGAGTATATCGTGAGGATGTGTCCCTCTGAAACAGTCCCTGGTTTGTCACATGAAGATCGGTTAGAAAGAACCTGACATCTTGTTACTTTCGTCTGACAACAAATCGACCCATGAATGCATATTTCCACCTTTGACCGCCATGTGCAAGGTTAATTGCTATCTTATTCAATCTCCGTGGTTCTATCATTACCAATTCATCACGGTGGCCCGTTGCATAGCTGATCCCAATGTTGGACAAAGGTTCTCTGAGGGCAGTGTCACCGTTATGCAAATGTTGTGCAGATTGATGTTGGTACCCTCCGTACATATGCAAGCCAATCTCCACTGCTGAGCCTAACACGTAAGCGATGCGGAGAGGAATTAGGAAATGGACGCAGAGTAGTCTTTAGAATGCATTAACTACGTGATCAAACTCATCTTACCTGCTCATCGGAGGAAACCGAGTGCCCCTCAACATCGGCATCTCAAAGGGTGTCAACTTGCAACTCTGACCCCGGCGCTAGAGACCCCAAGGAAACATCCTCATGCATTCCATGGAACATCAAGATGCATTTGTATGAGTAGTTTATCTTGTGAGAAAAGGATGAGCGAGGAAGGCCTCTAGAGATGAGAGATGAACACTAGTACTACCAATGTGCTGGCACGTGCGTTGCAATGGATCCAAAGTAGTAGAATAATACTTGTTCACGTGCTTGAAATATAAACACTCTAGTTTTGATATACATGTGTCGTGACATGACTTGTCCATGGAAGTTGAACCAGGCGACCATCACATTTCTTGTTTCTACCACTGCGACACCCACCTGATTCCCGGCGCCGCTCCAACCCTACGTAAGCAGCGTCCCCGGCGTGGATATGGATCCTCGAGGTGGCTATCATTGCCTTACCCTGCCTTTCCTTGTGTTGGTAGGACCCACCTGCCCAGGTCCCACATGTCGGTGATAGAATGGTGAGATTGTTCACGCGTCGAGATCCTCATCCCCAAGCGCCTCATCCCTCTCGGTCCCCTTTGCTCCTCTGCCTTTGTGTGCGGCATGCGGGCTAAGTGAGCTGGCGACCATCAACTTTCTACCACAGCCACACGATTGGGCCAGCGGTTTGCTCATTCTTTGGCTCCGATCCGTACTCCCGCTTCAATTTTCATCCAGCGGTTTGGCATTTCGTCCGGGCATCAATCCTCGGTTGAGTACTCTTTGTACTGGGTAGTACCTACCGGTGTGGCCATCTCGCCTCGTAACACCACAGCCTTGGTGTGCACCCTCGCCAGCCACGCCACCCCGGCGGTTCATCTCGAGCAGGTAGTCGCGAACCCACCACCACCATGAGAGAATGACATGTGGCGCTGCATTTAAGGTCGCATGTTATTGACTCATAGGTCGGGCACTAAACCAAGTTCACCGTGGGCCAGGAGGAAATGTAACTCTGGCAGCCTTGTGGTGCTCCCTGATCTGTTCGTGCCAAACCAATTTGTTTCTTACTACTACCAACTACTAGTAAGGTACCGCATGCATTGCATGAGATCTGTGGTTTGTGCATTATGCTTCTACATGTGGAGTCTTCTAGATTCTATGTGGAAAAATCTGGTGGAATGTAGATGATATCAATGGCGATGGTGCTCGGATTTGCCATCTTTGTACTGTCGGTTGGCTTCATCCAATGACCAACTTTCAAAGTTATGGTTTGGTTTGCAGCCTAAGGTTGCCACGCCTAAGCTTAGGCGCCACAAGTGTGTTTGGTTGCGTTCTCGTCTCGACGCAGTTGTTCCCTCGTCATGCATGCTCAACTCAACACCCCTCTTCATGTATGCTCTCTTCATGCATGCTTCTAGTGTATTTGTACTAATCTAGTGTGGACTCATGCACCCTCCATGCACTCTACCAAACACCCAAAAATGTGTCGAGAGAACTCTTGGGATCATGCACCCTTCATACACCTACCAAACCACACAGGGCATGTGTTTGGTTCATTCTCCCTTACTTGTCTTGCCACACTTTTCTAGCTACATGGTCCACATGTCATAGACTCAACTTCTTGCCAAATCTTGCCACACTTGTGGTGACCATTTTATTAGCCACATTTTATGTGGCAGGCACCTTACCTAAAGCTTACTTGTGGCAAAGTTAGTCATGAATGAAGTTCAACCATAGGTCTTCTAGATTCTATATGTGGGAATCTGGTGGAATGTAGATGATATCCAGCGACCAGTGGTGCGGATTTGCCATCTTTGTACCGTCGGATTGGCTTCATCCAACGACCAACTTTCATAGTTATTCACACACTATATAGGGGTATAGATATAGATGTGCGGCTGTTGCAATGGATCCAAAGTATATCTGTTTAGTGGAGTGCACTCTAAACACATTATCTATTTATTTTCTCTAACCTTTGGTAGCCATGCAACCAAGCCACATAAGCTTCATGGGTGCCCCCCATCATATTATTCATACTACATGGTGAAAAAAGATAAATCACCCAAAACAACATCTTCTAGTTTTTTGTTCCTCGATCTTTGGGCCGTGCATGTACCTACTAGTTGTATAGTGCTAGTGCTAGTTGTATAGTACAAACTTGGTACTAGTCGGATGAAGTGGTCTGAATGCTCCTACTCTACTGCTTGAGGCCCATCGACACCAAATTTCTTGGCTTCCATGCTCATTAAATCTTCCCTCGTTTACATTTTCCAACCAGCAGTAGAAGTGCGGTTTGCCAATAGTCGGTTTGCTCAATGGCGGTCCCATATGAAAGTGAAAATGCTAGGCAACCGCATTCCCTAAGCTATGTGTCATGCGGATGGGTGGTGGAGTACTCCGATTCCCGGGCGTGTGGGGAGGGAGTCTGCGTGACATGATGAGCCTTTTCCTTTACTAGCAATGTGCTCGTGCATTGCAGCGGATCAAAAGTAGAATAGTAGTACTTGTTCACAAACTTGAAGAATCACTCTTGTTTTGATATACTCCTAATATATTACTCCCTCGTTCCTAAATATTTGTCTTTTTAGAGATTTCAAATGGACTATCACATCTGGATTATATAGACATATTTTGAAGTGTAGATTCACTCATTTTGCTCCGTATGTAGTCACTTATTGAAATCTCTAGAAAGACAAATATTTGGAATGAGAATACTCTCAAAATATATTTCTCGGGCTGTTTTGATGAGGTGAGGGAGGGATGTGGTTGCTTTCAAGATAATAAGGGTTTTCTACAAATTGGAGGCAGAAAGTGGGCTATTGTTGCAAAATACAACTTACCTCTGGCCGTTAGATGCAGATCTAATGGTCGAGCAACGGATGGAGACACCACCATCAGCCCAGTCTTTTATAGGGTATATATTTCTCGCTGTTTGATGAGGTGAGGAGGGATGTGGTTCCTTTCAAGATAATAAGGGTTTTACGCAAATGGGCGAGAGAAGTGGGCTATTGTTGCAAAATGCCACAACTTACCTCACTGTAGTTAGATCAGATCTAATGGTGAAAACAGGATGTGAGACACACCACCATCACCAAGTAGTGCTGTTATAGGAGTAGGAGTAGAGAATGTATAAATTGTAACATTTTGGTTACGCTCCTTAGCACGATCGATAGATAGAAATAACGATTGGAAGCGTAGAAGCGGGGCTATTTAAACCAGATAAGCGGGATCGTAGTAGCTAGGTTGGCGCGTGTCGTCGGTTTGGTCACCATGATCCGAGCATGTTCTAGTGTTTCTAGCAAGATGCCCATCGTTGCCGAAGTTGATGGAAAAGGTAAGCACAACTTATAAATTGGCGGATGGAGTACTGATTACGATGATGCATATAATTAAGCAAGGGATCGCACATGTCGGTATTGGTGAGCGAGAATGCAACAACACAATAAAATTAAGGCCCGCGATGATGATGCGATGCGATGGTGGTTCTGAAGGTAAGAAGAAAGATGCATCCATCAGCGTCGACCTCCTCCTCCTCAACTTAGTCGTGGACCGGCAAGCCTTCAAGGCGGCGGCTTTGTGGCGAGGTCGAGGTGCTTCTCAGCAAAACATCAGAGCTTCCAACGGTTGAGGAAGGCCAGCGTCGTGGCGTCCTCCGCGGCCTGTAGATACCTATGTACCGATTTTCTGCTTGCGTGGATGTGTAGGTCGGCCAATTCTTGCGATGGCGCCTCTCGGCCTCAGTGGACATTCTTCATGGCGTTGGTGGGCGTTCGCGGGGCAGGTGCTTGAAAAGAGTTCCGACCATGGAGACCGATTAGGGTGGCAAGCAATGAGGAGCTTCGGCGGCGTGAGCTAGAAATCTGTGATGTTGTCCATGAGCTTCTTGAGGCAGTGTGACTTGTTGGTGGCGGCAGCGATCATATGGTCAGCGAGAAATCGTGAGTTGGGCGTCGGCAGCGGCCATCCACCGGCGGTCTCAACACCATCAGAGCGATCCTCGGCGCCATCTGCAGGCGGCGTCGTGGACCATCGCTGCAACCGCTGGCGGCAGCGCGCGTCGCCGCCATGCATGGGTCAGAGAGAGCTCTTTTGCGCTTAGTGTAGGTGCTTAGGCAAATTCTTGATGCGTGCGATGTGGTAGATGCATTGGAATGGGCGCCTTTATATGAGGAAACTGCATTGCATTCATCGTGCAACCTCTTTCCTGGTCCTCCTCCATTACTTCCCTCATGCATTAATTGAAGGAGGATGCATTGGCCCATCAACATTTTGAACCTTCTCCTCCTAAATGCGCATTAAGCGTTATGAGAAGCTACTTCCCGTTGTCAAACCCGAATAATCTTCTTGCCACTTTGCTACCTTGGCTGAACATGCCTCCTCGCCTCCATCAAACCCCTCGTTAAACCCGCATGCAAGCTGAAACCTACTCCAGCCACCGTCCGTTCATGGGCGGGCGAATTAAGCGCGCAACACGGTCGAGCTCCTCCGTCCGCCCTCAATTTAAACAAGGACAGGCGGCAGCCAAGCTCCTCTTGTCCGCCCTCTATTTACAAAAGGCAGACGGACGGGCAAGAATCGCACCCTCGCCCGCTCCACCATCTCCTCCTTCACCATTTTCTCCTCTTCCGATGGCTTCGAGGCGTTCTCGGCATATTACCTGTTTGGGTGGCCAGAGCCCCTCCGGATCTGATCGAGGCCGCTCGACCTTCACCAACCTCACTTGGCCCACGAAGCGATTTACGCCCCAAGTAGGCGCGTGGTTCAGCAACTTCGCTGCTCGAGTTCAGCTCGATGAGGTCTTAGAGTTGCTCCACGCCGGCGGCCAACAAGCACACCCCGATCGGGCGTCGTCGCTACTGCGTCGCGCGCCACGATGTCTGCGTGCCGCGCCTCCGTGTCGTAGGCGGCGCCTCCGTGCCTGTAACAGCGCCAGCAGAGGCGAAGCTTGGTCGCGTCGAGGTGAGTCGGTGGCCAGCTTCTCGTGTCGCCGCCATCATCGAGGAGAAGTAGAACACGGGAGGCCGCGCCACTTGGGTCCCATGAAGGCCACCGCTGGCGGCGACTACGCATTTAGGTGGTTTCTTTGCTTCTTTGTCTCTTCGAGGAACGTCGACCCATAAAGTGTCGCTAAGACATGAGGAAGACAAAGGATCATGGTGACCATTTAGATTATGTACTCCCTCTCCATTGGCGGAAATTTTTGTTCTAAGAATGGATAAATTGTATGTATCTATAACTAAAATAAGTCTAGATACACCCATTTCTAGGACAAGTATTTCCGAATCGAGAGTATTAATTATACCAAGAAGGCGGCTTGGCACCGCTTATTCATGTAAATGTAATGAAATCCATCATGTTTATATGAAGATCCGGCTTTTTATGAAATCCTTCATGCTTATATGAAATCAGTCCGTGTTTGCACTAGTTTCATCTGGTTGGTTAGAGTTGTGAAAATGTATGGCTGGCATTTGATGTAAATCCTCATGGAAGGAAGCGGGAGGAAATTTGTCGGCTCTGTTGGAGATGCTCTTATGCTAGAAATAATAGTGACATCAATCCATTTGAGGTTAATTGCGTGTATGATTGTCCCTCTATAAAAATTAATTGCATATCTACATTTGACTTGCAAATTAGCTGACCCGTCTGAGAAGTTAAAAAATAAGTCCATCCTTAATCTTATTCTAAGTACTACTGGGTTCCATTGTCGGTCTGATGCTTGAAAAAGTATATATATATTAAATAAGTAATATATAATATAAAATTTAAGTTAAAGACAAAATTTGAACTCATGTCATTGCGTTGCGAGCATCCGGTGCTAACCAGTCCAGCACATTTTTATTTGTAGACCATCTTTGAGATATATCTCATGTCTACTCTTATACTCCATCGGTTCCTAAATATTTGTCTTTTCAAATTTCAAATGGACTACCACATACGGATGTGTATGTAGACATATTTTAGAGTGTAGATTCACTCATTTTGCTCCATATGTAGTCACTTGTTGAAATCTCTAAAGACAAATATTTAAAGCGGAGGAGTAGAAAACAGAGTTGAGTGATGATGGTGTCGTGCCATCCTGCAATATAGGCCGTTGGATTTATATCTAATGGATGGGAAGAAAACTATGGCAATTTTGCAGAATATACCCACCCCTCTCACGTTACATAAAAAAGCCTTCCCTCGTTCATCCTTTTCTCTCACAGATAAACTACTCATACAAATACATCTTGGTACAACAAAACATCTAACTAGTTTCTCTTAAAATAGTTCTTTGCAATAATTGGGTTGAGTGATATATTTTATGTCTTTAGAATGATTTCAGATTCACTAGTTGCCTTGTTAATTGAGCAGGGTGAAAACTATCACATGAGGCCGGTAAAAGCGAGGCACACTAGGTTCAGCGTCATCATCACTCTGATTGTCTTGTCTGCAGATCTACATATCGAGGGATCTTGGCGAGCACGGAGACACAATGTTAGAGAAAACAATTGACAGATTCTGATCAGATCGAGTTGTCACCCTATTTATCATTGTTGGGGTGGGGGAGGGAGGGAGAGAAAGGCGTGCTCGAGTGTGCTTGTGACACAAAGGCACAACTAAGCAGTGTGTGTGTGTGTGTGTGTGTGTTTGAAGAGGTAGATAGATTACTATCAAGATCGAGGTGTCGGGTAGTGTGTGTGCGTGTGTGTGTTTGAGAGAAAGCCAATCGATAGATTAGTATCAAGATCGAGTGTCACCCTACTCCCGGTGTTGGGATGTGTGTGTGTGTGTTGTTGTGTGGGTGTAGGTGTGTGTGTGTGTGGCGATGACACTTACATATCCCTACTCTTATAAAAACAGAGTTGGTGATGATGGTGTTCTGCCATCACGTATATGCCATCCGATTTATACCCTCACGGATAGGAAGGAAATTGTGGCAATTTTGCAAAAGATACCCACACCCCTCTGCAGCGTTTGCAAATAAGGCATTCCCTCGTTCATCCTTTTCTCCCACAATATAAACTACTCATACAAATGCATCTTGATGTTGATTACACGCATGGGCATCTTGCTAGTAGGAGAAACGAGTTTGTGTGACACATATCTAGCTATATTAAGGGATAGGTAGATAGCATTTTGTGCGAGAGCATACTTAAGCATCACAAAGATAAACAAAATTGTGTGCATGCAAGTGCGGAAAATTGAAGCGAGAAACAATGTGTGCAGCGCAGCATGGCGTGTTAATGTGTGAGAGAGAGAGAGAGAGAGAGAGAGAAGCGAAATCTCAAAACAAAAGGTGCTCTTGCTGGAATCCCATTGTATGTCATATGGTTCCAGAACTCAAAGTTAACCTTAGGCATATGTGTGAGAACATTATTATACTTTGAGACATTAGTGGTATGGGTGGTGGCGGAATTGAAGGGTGGGCGTGTTAAGCGGAGAGAGCATGTGTGTTTCGTGAGAGACTTGTGGGGCAGAGGGTAGAAAGGCAATTCTAACCTTAGCGGAGGAGAAATACAGAAGTGCGCGTGTGTGTGATTCCGATGCCCACAGGGAAATGAGATATGTATGCGTGTGAGAAGATTGCACAATTCATTCATGTATCACCATCTAGCGATCGTGGGCGTGCATCGGCTTGAACATAAATCAATATCTACTTCGTATCGTGGCCAAGGTACATTATCGATTCAACGCTATAAATATTGGACACTCACATATAACATTTAAATAAACCTTTTCAGTTGTGCATGCCAAAGTTACAGTGATGTTTCTTCAAGCAACCAATGTAGCTATCATGTACATACCATTATTACTCTTGCATTTAAAATCATTTGTCTTGGATGATTTAAGGTTCTATTATGAAGTAATATATAATATTCATATATGAATTCAACAGGTATGCAATTTATGAAATGGAGCTATGTAATCATATGAGTAACACTTTTAAGTAGCGGACTACAATATCCATTTCTTTTGTGTGCCTCTACACTAACACGTCAATGCATATGTTTAAGTAAATAACCAATTGCACTAAATTATCTATTTACACGAAATACATAGAGGTTTGATCCCTTTTTTGTGAAGCAGCCACTACACCCGTCGATTAGTGGCGCCCATGTGAGCGTCCAAGTTATCGGCGCATCATCGAGTTATTGTCTTTTTTTACGGTGGACTTCACGATTATTCTTGACGCGTGCCCGTGTACAGTCTGCATGACCTTCCTGCTAGCGGTCCAAAATTAGTTGAAACTGGATCCCGATCATGGGCGCAAATCTCCGCCTCCTTCTAAAATTTCCGCCTTAGTCTTTAGCATCGAAATTCCCCTTTTGTCCTTGGTGCAGGAGACCAGATTTACAATACCGCCCTCATCTATATAATAGGTCGGGGCTGCTTTGGTAACTGGTTCCCCCCACCACGCAGCACCCCATTTCCTCCCCCTCCGGCAAAAAGCATTAACCCCACACCAGAGCATCTCACATCCATGATCCGTACTTCATCGTCCTTTCTCCCTCCCTCTCGAAACCCTAGGCTGCTCATCCACCGGTGCAGGCCCATTCACTGCAGGCGTCCACCTCGCCAATCTGTACTGTGACGCATCTTCCCTCCCACCTCCCCTAGAAACAAGTAGACGCTCATCCACCACTGCACCACAGCCATTGGTGCGGCCTTGTCCTGGCCGGATCTACCCTTGGTACTCTCATCAAGCTGTGCTCTGCAGTGGCTCATTCGTACTCCCGGAGACCTTCATCCACACCCGGAGCCGCCCAGCGCCCGTCGTGACCTCTGATCCTCTTGCCGACATCTTCCTCAGCCCTACGGGCAACCCGCCAAAATCAGCCCACATGATGGCTTTGCCTATACCATTTCAACCCTCGGGGCTGCTTTGCCAACTCACAAGTCCTGACCTCGAGATCCGCTTCTAGCAACCTCATCCAACCTCTTTGGGCAACCCGCGCCCATCCAGCAGCATGATCTGCATCGTCGACACCATCCTTTACCAACCAGGGCAGCTTCACCTCGCCCTCATCCACGTACGGATCCGCCATACACCTAGTCCACTCTCTGGGCCGCTCCTAAACACCTACTCGGCGGTTCTAGATCTCCTTACGGGACCACGACCTTGGCCTGGCGTCATCACCTTGACATTTCTAACCTGATTCCCACCGTCGGCAAGATGCCAAGCACCCGCATGGCCTAGGTACTTGTCACCTTTAAACCTGTCGGCATCACCTTCGATGTACTTCAAATATACTAATAGGTGTGTTACCTGTTTTGCGTAGCAAAATCTACAAGAGCGATGTTTCTTACAGATCTAACAACTTGGCCAACCAAGATCTACCAGACGAGCATTGCTATGATCTTGTAGCGTCTCTCTCTCTCTCTCTCTCTCTCTCTCTCTCTCTCTCTCTCTCTCTTGTATTGTTGCTGCACCTTGGCGTGCTTTGCTAGGATTTTAGACCCAGTAATCCCTTTATGCGGACAATGATTTTCTACTCAGGCTGCTAAATTAGATATGTAGATGTCATACATGATACTACCTCGTACCTCTGTTCCTAAATGTAAGTCTTTCTAGAGATTCCACTATAGGCTACATACAGCAAAATGAGTGAATCTACACTCGAAAGTGCATCTATATACATCTGTCGTGGTCCATACTAGAATCTCTACATAGACATATATTTAGGAATGAGGATACATTACACAAAATCATAGGTGGCATGTAGGAATTCGATACACTACATTAGGCTCCCTAGAGTGCACCTGCTAGTCCCTCACAGTCATGGCTGGTTTATACTCACTTTACAATCATTAATTAGTGGTTTAAATATGCAAAGGGATATGCAATGTATTATCATGTAGAGATGTCGAAATTAGCGTGTCAACTTGCGATAGGGTTACACAATGAAAAGTACAAGATGTATGTGGCAATTTCACGGAACATCGCAAAAAAGGAGAGCCAATGGTGAGCCTATCACGATGTGCTATGGTGCGTCACTCCTCCATTGCAATCATCGTGACATGTTATTTGCATATGAGTTTCTATTTTAGAAGTTTCTTAGGGACGATTATTACGAGTATCCTAAGAAAATAAGCACTGAATATAAGCTCCATGTAAAAAGCCAACCAGTTCTTTTCATTGCGTTTTCAGCTTATCTTTGGTATGATCGGTGAAAAGTCTAGATTGCATTATATTTTTTCATTTTGCCCATATGAAAATTTATTTGACTTGCAAACATCACAAATTGAACCCGGTCACGATAATTAATATAGGAAAACAGACCATCACTATTTGCTCAAAATGCAAATACAAAGATACCATCTACTTGGCACAATCTACTTTGGTCAATGTTTTCCATAGAATCCCATTGCCTAATTTAAATGAAAAGCGCATACATTTAAATGAAGAACAATTATTATTGAAATTCGATGGTCCAAGTGGCTAGTTATTATCATATAGCAGCACCACCTGAAAGCATCATATAGCGCAAATAGATCATAGCAACTCATCATACAGCGGTAGTGTGCAATTCATCATATACCGACAGCTCATAGCAATTCATCATATAGCGGCGAGGCAGCTCATAGCAATTCATCATATAACGATGGCGAGCAGCTCATAGCAATTCATCATATAGCGGCGAGACTAGCTCATAGCAACTCATCATATAGCATCAAGAAACAGCTCATAGCAATTTAAATACATTATAGCGAGCACTATTCCAGCCCTCTCGGACCATTAGTGCTTTTGACCATGATTTGCACTTCTAAACGTTTTTGGCCGTTCGATCAAAGTCTTGCACGGAAAAATGGCAGCTGCTAATAACAAAAATGAAGGCATTTGGTTAACTAGGCTTGGTTACGGCTCCAGCGAAGCCCATTTAACCTCACGTGGAACACGAACCATCGCCGTTTTGAGTTCTCTGATGTTCTCTCTACATGCCTCCCCATCCCTAACTTACGCTTGGCGTGGTGGTAATGTCTTGCCTTGGCTCGGGTGAGCTCTCTCTCTCTCTCTCTCTCTCTCTCTCACCATTGCAGCATTACAAACAACACACGTGGATCAGGACCGCAATAGCGTTATGCGCCCTTCCTCATCCACGGTGGCGTTGCGTCCTCCTCTCATGACCAGGGCAAAACCAATCTTGTATGCAAGATTGCGAGCAAATCGTCGATTCGTCCACACCGCATCTGAATGTCATGATTCCTCCATCTGGTTGTTGTGTTGGTAAGTATGCAAGCATGCCATCAGTTCATCCACCACCGCATCCGAATAATTCCTCCATCTTGTTGTTGTGTTGATAAGAAAAAATAAGATAGCCTACAGGTTGAATATTAAATCCAGCGATTCATCAATATACTTTTAGAATGGAGGATAAGCTAAGCAACTATTATTATATTCTCACTAATTTCCATCTGCTGCAATCTTATTGCTATATACACCTACTACTGAATTTTTTAGGTTGAGAAAAGTTGCATACTCAAAATATTGAAACCTTGGTTTGTTCATGGTACAGGATATCAATTTGAATTATTGTACTATCTATGCATATGTTCTATGAAAGCTTGTCGTTATTTTCTTGATATTCCATCTCGATGTGTACTTACTTAAATAGTAAGGTGACATAGATGAGGATGACCAAATGACAAGGAATGTGCATAACAAAGAAGAACTACCCATCGAGAACAAGCAGCAAAGACAACAAAGTCATTCGAAGAGAGATGATCCAACACCATCATAATTTGCAGCCTTGCGACCAATGATCGGGACACGATTGCTCCACCCTTTAACCTAACAGCCCAGTACCTATCAACACGAAGCTTGAACCACATCACTGTCGTGATTGAGACATCCAAGGATCAAAGTTAATCAGGATGCCTTTGTCATTCTCACCTTCTTTTGGCTGCGAGTGTATCGTTGACAATCGGGGGTTTGCTCCCGAACTCCGAGCTCACCGTGTGAACCACGAGTTTTCCATAATAAGAGGCTCCCTGCCATCAAGGTCCTTGCCAGCGGTGATCTCTAATGTCGAATAATTGATTCCGAAGAAGAGTGTAGAACCCAGGTTGTTTACCGCCTCCAACTAAAAATCACAAGGCTAACAAGCTGGTATCCTGCTCATAGGCATGCTATGTCTGGATACTCACGTGTTCGGGGTGCTTGTCTTGATGGGGTTTTGCAATACTTTTAGGCTCATGTGTCGAATGATCATCAATCTTTGCCGTCATTACGATCGGACGAGGAACAGTTGCTTCCTGTTTTTTGCAAAGGTGGTGTGATTACAAAGGCTGATGGCAGCAGGGACAACATCATATCAAAAAGACATGCATTGTTAATGTAAGATCAGCATTGTTGAGTATGAGTGGGATAATGCAGAAACAACATTGATAAGTCCACATTTGAATGGGAGGAAAATACAAGAAATGTATACTAGGTTGAAAATATAGAAATTATATGTTTATACTCATGTTATCCTGTAATCGATTCTTCACGAGAAACTACCATGTCATGCATGTTATGGACTCATGTTCTGTCCTCTAAACAAATTCTTCAAGGTAACTAACAGACCATGCATTGTTATATACTCATATTACGTAGGCAAATTTTTGAGATATTATTCTAATTGATTCTTGAAGGGCGAATATAGGTATGTACACATGAGTAAGCATTACAGTTTCACTACTTCCAAATATAGAGTTCTCCATATGCACATTTACTTCTCTAATGTATGGTTAGATGAAACCAACGATTGTGGTGCATGTTTATACATCATGAAAATAGAAACTAACATGGCCATTGATACACACTCATATTTAGTAGTAGTATATAGATTCTTGTAAAATAAGGAGAATATCCATATTCCTAACCGTTTGATTATTGAAGTACAAATTGGCTGTAATGGCATGATCACAATCGCATGAATTAACTCATTCCAAATATGATTCTGGCGTCTCTAATACATTGCCATAGTTTTACTCAGATTACGCTCAAATAGGGATATGCCAATCATCACAAAAGTTCAAGCGAGTGTCATGGCGTCATCATTATGAGATGGAAACAACACTTGCGCACCGGCAATACGTGGTGCCATACGCTTTGATGATAGTAGATGATGCCATTGTGTTCAATAGCATCCACAAGTGTGTATCGACTTTGGCGATGATCCGCTGCGAGCTGAGTTGTCTCGACTAAGAAAGCGTAGCGGCGTAAAGATAGGAGTCGGCGGTCGAACAAAGCAATTAGCTTGAACTGCGTAGTGCGCGTCGTGTGTGGACACTTGGCGATTACAATCTTCTGCGAGAACAAAGTCCGTCCAAGCGACATGGTAATCTAGATTACTAGGACCGCGATGGTAAACTCTATATAATCCAGCGGAGGATAATCTCATGGGAGTGCGGAAGTTCACGAGCACCAACTTTACCATCTTCTCGAAGGCATCCATCCGGTGGAGTTCATGCCGACCGATGCATACCTGCCAAGAATTTTAGGCGATGGTGATGGATCAAAGTCGAGAAATGATGTCTGGCGACCCTACATACACGCAAAGTTTGACTAATGGAATCGGATTGAAGTCGAGGGGCATCATATGCGCCTCCGTATCATGGTGAGCCAATCTCGAAGACGAGATAGCAACAAGCGAGGGTGTCTTGAAAAGCTTTGGCCTACTTTGATGAAATGAATGCCTACTCGAGCATGCATCCAGCCTTGACGCTCAACATATCCATACCACGGCAATGATCGAGGGGCGTCAGGAGATTGCTCCAATCGCGGCTCATATGGATCCTGCGCGGTTTGCGTTCGGCCATGGTGGAGTTTGGAAGGTGGGGTTTTGGGAGGCTTGAGTTGCAGAGAAGGATGTCGGTCTTTGGAAGCGGCTAGCGAGAATAGTGGTCTTGGGGGAAGCGGCGGCAGCGAGAATCTTGAGGCCGCAGTGAGATAATGAAGTGACCTCGGGATCTCGTGAGATAGAGATGGAGATGGAGTGGTGCTAGGGGAGAGGAGGCAGGCGGGCATGCTATCTGTGTGGTGTGATGTTGCCACAGTGCACAAGGTGAAGCTGACTTTGGTAACCGGACCACGCCGCTGGACTGGTGTCACCTCGAGTAGCGAGGTCTTGTCACTTCCTTTGTGAGGACGGATGAATAATAGTATTTTGACCATCAAATGTACCACAGTTGTACTACTACTACTAGTAGGAGTAGTAGGAACATGAGTACCTCCGTGCTAGCATGCCTCAGGGTTCACTTCATCCTCCAGCTATCATCCATATTAAGCGGAGAACCAAATTCTAGTGCATGCGGCGGTATGTGAAGAGGACTTTTCTTTTTGAGGATAACCGCATATTCCTTAACCATAGTAGGAACATGGTAGTACTCCCTCGGTCCTCTTTTATGCTGCGCATAACTTTTTAGTATTTCTCTAATTAGTCTGCATATATACCCTTTTGCATCATGTTCCCTCCACATGCCCGCATTCACAACATTAATTAGTGTGCATGACAGCTGGGTCAGGACTCAGCCAATAAGCTGCAGCATGCAAGTGGGCCATTACATGCGTGCGGGGAGAGAAAAGGCAACCGAGCCCCGTCCAATCCATTGCATCGTGATCAAACCACATAGCTCTCCTCATGCATCGCTATAACTCCCATTACTTCTCCATCGGAACCGATTTTCCTCGCTTTTTCACTACTCATTGTCTTCATTTGCATCAAACCACACTGCATTCACATTGTTTTAACCTCTTCATCCTCCTGGAGTAATTCAAGCCCTATAAATAATCATCTTCTTCAGTTAGAATCTAATCCTAATTCTCAAACCATAGCCCTCGGGTCCAGCGGTTCCAAATGGCGAAAAGATCGAGAGATGCAGGTTTTAGTGTCCAACATGTCCTAAATGAAGGCGTTGAGCATAGTTGCCCCGATCACCACCAC
This sequence comes from Aegilops longissima, assembly GCA_021605205.1. Lineage (NCBI taxonomy): Eukaryota > Viridiplantae > Streptophyta > Magnoliopsida > Poales > Poaceae > Aegilops > Aegilops longissima. The sequence continues at coordinate 21,377 of JAHIAM010018759.1, forward strand.
CCAAGGGTTGTTGAAAGTGGATCAACAATGTATCAACTCCCTCCAAGAGGTGGAGATGAATGTCACGGTCTCGGCCAGTACCGCGGGCGTGCCTTTAGGAAAGATCCGCGCACCGCTGTCCTTGATTGTGCCTCGAAGATGATTTTGGTGTACCACATCATACCGCCTCCATACCGGGTGAGCTTCACGATTTCTTGTCTTGGGAGGACATATGCTTACGTGGGCAGCCATACATGACAGAAGTTGGAGCCGTCAGAACCTTGATTTGAAAAGCATCGACCTACAAACCAGAATAAAATTCCTCTAGAAGATTGTGATAAACCCGACACCATCCCTATCGGCCTGAAAATTTTGTGCTAGGAACAAATCTTGAAGGGTGGCGGGCGGCTGGCATTAAGGTGCGATACGGATGGGAGAATGTCCCTTGAGCGTGTGGCGGATAAAATATGTACCCTCAATGCCGTGTGAGTTCGAGATAGCTGCAAGGTCTAGAGGCTTGTTCTTGAAGCGTCTCCACAGAAAATGAGGTTGCACCAGAGCGGGGCATTATGGATGGATGAACTATTTCCTCTCTTGTAAAAAATATTCCCTCTCTATGTATATTGATATAGATGGACTATTTTGATGGTGTGCATGTCTTTGGAACAAGTAGTAGCATGGAGTGCGGCGACTATAAGGATCTGTTTATCCATAGCTTTCTCTACTAATCCTTCCAGTGATCGGTATAATGCATGTGTCCAGTAGACATGACAGCTTGTCCATGGAAGTTCAACTCAGGCGACCATCACGTTTCATCCACTGCCTCGCGATTCCCACGGCACCACTTCCCCGACGTGTGCCTCACCCCTCTCGGCCTTCCGCCCCTCGCCTTTGTGTGCATGACATATGGGCCACCTTAAATCTGGCGAGCATCAAGTTTCTACAGCCAGCGATTCCCACGACACGCCACAGACCCCATGACCACGTCTCCGACCTGCGGCTCACCCCTCTCGGACCTCTGCCCCTCTAAATTTGAATTTGAAACTTATAAAATGAAAAGATTCAAAACAAATAAACTGGGGAGAGGAGTATATCGTGAGGATGTGTCCCTCTGAAACAGTCCCTGGTTTGTCACATGAAGATCGGTTAGAAAGAACCTGACATCTTGTTACTTTCGTCTGACAACAAATCGACCCATGAATGCATATTTCCACCTTTGACCGCCATGTGCAAGGTTAATTGCTATCTTATTCAATCTCCGTGGTTCTATCATTACCAATTCATCACGGTGGCCCGTTGCATAGCTGATCCCAATGTTGGACAAAGGTTCTCTGAGGGCAGTGTCACCGTTATGCAAATGTTGTGCAGATTGATGTTGGTACCCTCCGTACATATGCAAGCCAATCTCCACTGCTGAGCCTAACACGTAAGCGATGCGGAGAGGAATTAGGAAATGGACGCAGAGTAGTCTTTAGAATGCATTAACTACGTGATCAAACTCATCTTACCTGCTCATCGGAGGAAACCGAGTGCCCCTCAACATCGGCATCTCAAAGGGTGTCAACTTGCAACTCTGACCCCGGCGCTAGAGACCCCAAGGAAACATCCTCATGCATTCCATGGAACATCAAGATGCATTTGTATGAGTAGTTTATCTTGTGAGAAAAGGATGAGCGAGGAAGGCCTCTAGAGATGAGAGATGAACACTAGTACTACCAATGTGCTGGCACGTGCGTTGCAATGGATCCAAAGTAGTAGAATAATACTTGTTCACGTGCTTGAAATATAAACACTCTAGTTTTGATATACATGTGTCGTGACATGACTTGTCCATGGAAGTTGAACCAGGCGACCATCACATTTCTTGTTTCTACCACTGCGACACCCACCTGATTCCCGGCGCCGCTCCAACCCTACGTAAGCAGCGTCCCCGGCGTGGATATGGATCCTCGAGGTGGCTATCATTGCCTTACCCTGCCTTTCCTTGTGTTGGTAGGACCCACCTGCCCAGGTCCCACATGTCGGTGATAGAATGGTGAGATTGTTCACGCGTCGAGATCCTCATCCCCAAGCGCCTCATCCCTCTCGGTCCCCTTTGCTCCTCTGCCTTTGTGTGCGGCATGCGGGCTAAGTGAGCTGGCGACCATCAACTTTCTACCACAGCCACACGATTGGGCCAGCGGTTTGCTCATTCTTTGGCTCCGATCCGTACTCCCGCTTCAATTTTCATCCAGCGGTTTGGCATTTCGTCCGGGCATCAATCCTCGGTTGAGTACTCTTTGTACTGGGTAGTACCTACCGGTGTGGCCATCTCGCCTCGTAACACCACAGCCTTGGTGTGCACCCTCGCCAGCCACGCCACCCCGGCGGTTCATCTCGAGCAGGTAGTCGCGAACCCACCACCACCATGAGAGAATGACATGTGGCGCTGCATTTAAGGTCGCATGTTATTGACTCATAGGTCGGGCACTAAACCAAGTTCACCGTGGGCCAGGAGGAAATGTAACTCTGGCAGCCTTGTGGTGCTCCCTGATCTGTTCGTGCCAAACCAATTTGTTTCTTACTACTACCAACTACTAGTAAGGTACCGCATGCATTGCATGAGATCTGTGGTTTGTGCATTATGCTTCTACATGTGGAGTCTTCTAGATTCTATGTGGAAAAATCTGGTGGAATGTAGATGATATCAATGGCGATGGTGCTCGGATTTGCCATCTTTGTACTGTCGGTTGGCTTCATCCAATGACCAACTTTCAAAGTTATGGTTTGGTTTGCAGCCTAAGGTTGCCACGCCTAAGCTTAGGCGCCACAAGTGTGTTTGGTTGCGTTCTCGTCTCGACGCAGTTGTTCCCTCGTCATGCATGCTCAACTCAACACCCCTCTTCATGTATGCTCTCTTCATGCATGCTTCTAGTGTATTTGTACTAATCTAGTGTGGACTCATGCACCCTCCATGCACTCTACCAAACACCCAAAAATGTGTCGAGAGAACTCTTGGGATCATGCACCCTTCATACACCTACCAAACCACACAGGGCATGTGTTTGGTTCATTCTCCCTTACTTGTCTTGCCACACTTTTCTAGCTACATGGTCCACATGTCATAGACTCAACTTCTTGCCAAATCTTGCCACACTTGTGGTGACCATTTTATTAGCCACATTTTATGTGGCAGGCACCTTACCTAAAGCTTACTTGTGGCAAAGTTAGTCATGAATGAAGTTCAACCATAGGTCTTCTAGATTCTATATGTGGGAATCTGGTGGAATGTAGATGATATCCAGCGACCAGTGGTGCGGATTTGCCATCTTTGTACCGTCGGATTGGCTTCATCCAACGACCAACTTTCATAGTTATTCACACACTATATAGGGGTATAGATATAGATGTGCGGCTGTTGCAATGGATCCAAAGTATATCTGTTTAGTGGAGTGCACTCTAAACACATTATCTATTTATTTTCTCTAACCTTTGGTAGCCATGCAACCAAGCCACATAAGCTTCATGGGTGCCCCCCATCATATTATTCATACTACATGGTGAAAAAAGATAAATCACCCAAAACAACATCTTCTAGTTTTTTGTTCCTCGATCTTTGGGCCGTGCATGTACCTACTAGTTGTATAGTGCTAGTGCTAGTTGTATAGTACAAACTTGGTACTAGTCGGATGAAGTGGTCTGAATGCTCCTACTCTACTGCTTGAGGCCCATCGACACCAAATTTCTTGGCTTCCATGCTCATTAAATCTTCCCTCGTTTACATTTTCCAACCAGCAGTAGAAGTGCGGTTTGCCAATAGTCGGTTTGCTCAATGGCGGTCCCATATGAAAGTGAAAATGCTAGGCAACCGCATTCCCTAAGCTATGTGTCATGCGGATGGGTGGTGGAGTACTCCGATTCCCGGGCGTGTGGGGAGGGAGTCTGCGTGACATGATGAGCCTTTTCCTTTACTAGCAATGTGCTCGTGCATTGCAGCGGATCAAAAGTAGAATAGTAGTACTTGTTCACAAACTTGAAGAATCACTCTTGTTTTGATATACTCCTAATATATTACTCCCTCGTTCCTAAATATTTGTCTTTTTAGAGATTTCAAATGGACTATCACATCTGGATTATATAGACATATTTTGAAGTGTAGATTCACTCATTTTGCTCCGTATGTAGTCACTTATTGAAATCTCTAGAAAGACAAATATTTGGAATGAGAATACTCTCAAAATATATTTCTCGGGCTGTTTTGATGAGGTGAGGGAGGGATGTGGTTGCTTTCAAGATAATAAGGGTTTTCTACAAATTGGAGGCAGAAAGTGGGCTATTGTTGCAAAATACAACTTACCTCTGGCCGTTAGATGCAGATCTAATGGTCGAGCAACGGATGGAGACACCACCATCAGCCCAGTCTTTTATAGGGTATATATTTCTCGCTGTTTGATGAGGTGAGGAGGGATGTGGTTCCTTTCAAGATAATAAGGGTTTTACGCAAATGGGCGAGAGAAGTGGGCTATTGTTGCAAAATGCCACAACTTACCTCACTGTAGTTAGATCAGATCTAATGGTGAAAACAGGATGTGAGACACACCACCATCACCAAGTAGTGCTGTTATAGGAGTAGGAGTAGAGAATGTATAAATTGTAACATTTTGGTTACGCTCCTTAGCACGATCGATAGATAGAAATAACGATTGGAAGCGTAGAAGCGGGGCTATTTAAACCAGATAAGCGGGATCGTAGTAGCTAGGTTGGCGCGTGTCGTCGGTTTGGTCACCATGATCCGAGCATGTTCTAGTGTTTCTAGCAAGATGCCCATCGTTGCCGAAGTTGATGGAAAAGGTAAGCACAACTTATAAATTGGCGGATGGAGTACTGATTACGATGATGCATATAATTAAGCAAGGGATCGCACATGTCGGTATTGGTGAGCGAGAATGCAACAACACAATAAAATTAAGGCCCGCGATGATGATGCGATGCGATGGTGGTTCTGAAGGTAAGAAGAAAGATGCATCCATCAGCGTCGACCTCCTCCTCCTCAACTTAGTCGTGGACCGGCAAGCCTTCAAGGCGGCGGCTTTGTGGCGAGGTCGAGGTGCTTCTCAGCAAAACATCAGAGCTTCCAACGGTTGAGGAAGGCCAGCGTCGTGGCGTCCTCCGCGGCCTGTAGATACCTATGTACCGATTTTCTGCTTGCGTGGATGTGTAGGTCGGCCAATTCTTGCGATGGCGCCTCTCGGCCTCAGTGGACATTCTTCATGGCGTTGGTGGGCGTTCGCGGGGCAGGTGCTTGAAAAGAGTTCCGACCATGGAGACCGATTAGGGTGGCAAGCAATGAGGAGCTTCGGCGGCGTGAGCTAGAAATCTGTGATGTTGTCCATGAGCTTCTTGAGGCAGTGTGACTTGTTGGTGGCGGCAGCGATCATATGGTCAGCGAGAAATCGTGAGTTGGGCGTCGGCAGCGGCCATCCACCGGCGGTCTCAACACCATCAGAGCGATCCTCGGCGCCATCTGCAGGCGGCGTCGTGGACCATCGCTGCAACCGCTGGCGGCAGCGCGCGTCGCCGCCATGCATGGGTCAGAGAGAGCTCTTTTGCGCTTAGTGTAGGTGCTTAGGCAAATTCTTGATGCGTGCGATGTGGTAGATGCATTGGAATGGGCGCCTTTATATGAGGAAACTGCATTGCATTCATCGTGCAACCTCTTTCCTGGTCCTCCTCCATTACTTCCCTCATGCATTAATTGAAGGAGGATGCATTGGCCCATCAACATTTTGAACCTTCTCCTCCTAAATGCGCATTAAGCGTTATGAGAAGCTACTTCCCGTTGTCAAACCCGAATAATCTTCTTGCCACTTTGCTACCTTGGCTGAACATGCCTCCTCGCCTCCATCAAACCCCTCGTTAAACCCGCATGCAAGCTGAAACCTACTCCAGCCACCGTCCGTTCATGGGCGGGCGAATTAAGCGCGCAACACGGTCGAGCTCCTCCGTCCGCCCTCAATTTAAACAAGGACAGGCGGCAGCCAAGCTCCTCTTGTCCGCCCTCTATTTACAAAAGGCAGACGGACGGGCAAGAATCGCACCCTCGCCCGCTCCACCATCTCCTCCTTCACCATTTTCTCCTCTTCCGATGGCTTCGAGGCGTTCTCGGCATATTACCTGTTTGGGTGGCCAGAGCCCCTCCGGATCTGATCGAGGCCGCTCGACCTTCACCAACCTCACTTGGCCCACGAAGCGATTTACGCCCCAAGTAGGCGCGTGGTTCAGCAACTTCGCTGCTCGAGTTCAGCTCGATGAGGTCTTAGAGTTGCTCCACGCCGGCGGCCAACAAGCACACCCCGATCGGGCGTCGTCGCTACTGCGTCGCGCGCCACGATGTCTGCGTGCCGCGCCTCCGTGTCGTAGGCGGCGCCTCCGTGCCTGTAACAGCGCCAGCAGAGGCGAAGCTTGGTCGCGTCGAGGTGAGTCGGTGGCCAGCTTCTCGTGTCGCCGCCATCATCGAGGAGAAGTAGAACACGGGAGGCCGCGCCACTTGGGTCCCATGAAGGCCACCGCTGGCGGCGACTACGCATTTAGGTGGTTTCTTTGCTTCTTTGTCTCTTCGAGGAACGTCGACCCATAAAGTGTCGCTAAGACATGAGGAAGACAAAGGATCATGGTGACCATTTAGATTATGTACTCCCTCTCCATTGGCGGAAATTTTTGTTCTAAGAATGGATAAATTGTATGTATCTATAACTAAAATAAGTCTAGATACACCCATTTCTAGGACAAGTATTTCCGAATCGAGAGTATTAATTATACCAAGAAGGCGGCTTGGCACCGCTTATTCATGTAAATGTAATGAAATCCATCATGTTTATATGAAGATCCGGCTTTTTATGAAATCCTTCATGCTTATATGAAATCAGTCCGTGTTTGCACTAGTTTCATCTGGTTGGTTAGAGTTGTGAAAATGTATGGCTGGCATTTGATGTAAATCCTCATGGAAGGAAGCGGGAGGAAATTTGTCGGCTCTGTTGGAGATGCTCTTATGCTAGAAATAATAGTGACATCAATCCATTTGAGGTTAATTGCGTGTATGATTGTCCCTCTATAAAAATTAATTGCATATCTACATTTGACTTGCAAATTAGCTGACCCGTCTGAGAAGTTAAAAAATAAGTCCATCCTTAATCTTATTCTAAGTACTACTGGGTTCCATTGTCGGTCTGATGCTTGAAAAAGTATATATATATTAAATAAGTAATATATAATATAAAATTTAAGTTAAAGACAAAATTTGAACTCATGTCATTGCGTTGCGAGCATCCGGTGCTAACCAGTCCAGCACATTTTTATTTGTAGACCATCTTTGAGATATATCTCATGTCTACTCTTATACTCCATCGGTTCCTAAATATTTGTCTTTTCAAATTTCAAATGGACTACCACATACGGATGTGTATGTAGACATATTTTAGAGTGTAGATTCACTCATTTTGCTCCATATGTAGTCACTTGTTGAAATCTCTAAAGACAAATATTTAAAGCGGAGGAGTAGAAAACAGAGTTGAGTGATGATGGTGTCGTGCCATCCTGCAATATAGGCCGTTGGATTTATATCTAATGGATGGGAAGAAAACTATGGCAATTTTGCAGAATATACCCACCCCTCTCACGTTACATAAAAAAGCCTTCCCTCGTTCATCCTTTTCTCTCACAGATAAACTACTCATACAAATACATCTTGGTACAACAAAACATCTAACTAGTTTCTCTTAAAATAGTTCTTTGCAATAATTGGGTTGAGTGATATATTTTATGTCTTTAGAATGATTTCAGATTCACTAGTTGCCTTGTTAATTGAGCAGGGTGAAAACTATCACATGAGGCCGGTAAAAGCGAGGCACACTAGGTTCAGCGTCATCATCACTCTGATTGTCTTGTCTGCAGATCTACATATCGAGGGATCTTGGCGAGCACGGAGACACAATGTTAGAGAAAACAATTGACAGATTCTGATCAGATCGAGTTGTCACCCTATTTATCATTGTTGGGGTGGGGGAGGGAGGGAGAGAAAGGCGTGCTCGAGTGTGCTTGTGACACAAAGGCACAACTAAGCAGTGTGTGTGTGTGTGTGTGTGTGTTTGAAGAGGTAGATAGATTACTATCAAGATCGAGGTGTCGGGTAGTGTGTGTGCGTGTGTGTGTTTGAGAGAAAGCCAATCGATAGATTAGTATCAAGATCGAGTGTCACCCTACTCCCGGTGTTGGGATGTGTGTGTGTGTGTTGTTGTGTGGGTGTAGGTGTGTGTGTGTGTGGCGATGACACTTACATATCCCTACTCTTATAAAAACAGAGTTGGTGATGATGGTGTTCTGCCATCACGTATATGCCATCCGATTTATACCCTCACGGATAGGAAGGAAATTGTGGCAATTTTGCAAAAGATACCCACACCCCTCTGCAGCGTTTGCAAATAAGGCATTCCCTCGTTCATCCTTTTCTCCCACAATATAAACTACTCATACAAATGCATCTTGATGTTGATTACACGCATGGGCATCTTGCTAGTAGGAGAAACGAGTTTGTGTGACACATATCTAGCTATATTAAGGGATAGGTAGATAGCATTTTGTGCGAGAGCATACTTAAGCATCACAAAGATAAACAAAATTGTGTGCATGCAAGTGCGGAAAATTGAAGCGAGAAACAATGTGTGCAGCGCAGCATGGCGTGTTAATGTGTGAGAGAGAGAGAGAGAGAGAGAGAGAAGCGAAATCTCAAAACAAAAGGTGCTCTTGCTGGAATCCCATTGTATGTCATATGGTTCCAGAACTCAAAGTTAACCTTAGGCATATGTGTGAGAACATTATTATACTTTGAGACATTAGTGGTATGGGTGGTGGCGGAATTGAAGGGTGGGCGTGTTAAGCGGAGAGAGCATGTGTGTTTCGTGAGAGACTTGTGGGGCAGAGGGTAGAAAGGCAATTCTAACCTTAGCGGAGGAGAAATACAGAAGTGCGCGTGTGTGTGATTCCGATGCCCACAGGGAAATGAGATATGTATGCGTGTGAGAAGATTGCACAATTCATTCATGTATCACCATCTAGCGATCGTGGGCGTGCATCGGCTTGAACATAAATCAATATCTACTTCGTATCGTGGCCAAGGTACATTATCGATTCAACGCTATAAATATTGGACACTCACATATAACATTTAAATAAACCTTTTCAGTTGTGCATGCCAAAGTTACAGTGATGTTTCTTCAAGCAACCAATGTAGCTATCATGTACATACCATTATTACTCTTGCATTTAAAATCATTTGTCTTGGATGATTTAAGGTTCTATTATGAAGTAATATATAATATTCATATATGAATTCAACAGGTATGCAATTTATGAAATGGAGCTATGTAATCATATGAGTAACACTTTTAAGTAGCGGACTACAATATCCATTTCTTTTGTGTGCCTCTACACTAACACGTCAATGCATATGTTTAAGTAAATAACCAATTGCACTAAATTATCTATTTACACGAAATACATAGAGGTTTGATCCCTTTTTTGTGAAGCAGCCACTACACCCGTCGATTAGTGGCGCCCATGTGAGCGTCCAAGTTATCGGCGCATCATCGAGTTATTGTCTTTTTTTACGGTGGACTTCACGATTATTCTTGACGCGTGCCCGTGTACAGTCTGCATGACCTTCCTGCTAGCGGTCCAAAATTAGTTGAAACTGGATCCCGATCATGGGCGCAAATCTCCGCCTCCTTCTAAAATTTCCGCCTTAGTCTTTAGCATCGAAATTCCCCTTTTGTCCTTGGTGCAGGAGACCAGATTTACAATACCGCCCTCATCTATATAATAGGTCGGGGCTGCTTTGGTAACTGGTTCCCCCCACCACGCAGCACCCCATTTCCTCCCCCTCCGGCAAAAAGCATTAACCCCACACCAGAGCATCTCACATCCATGATCCGTACTTCATCGTCCTTTCTCCCTCCCTCTCGAAACCCTAGGCTGCTCATCCACCGGTGCAGGCCCATTCACTGCAGGCGTCCACCTCGCCAATCTGTACTGTGACGCATCTTCCCTCCCACCTCCCCTAGAAACAAGTAGACGCTCATCCACCACTGCACCACAGCCATTGGTGCGGCCTTGTCCTGGCCGGATCTACCCTTGGTACTCTCATCAAGCTGTGCTCTGCAGTGGCTCATTCGTACTCCCGGAGACCTTCATCCACACCCGGAGCCGCCCAGCGCCCGTCGTGACCTCTGATCCTCTTGCCGACATCTTCCTCAGCCCTACGGGCAACCCGCCAAAATCAGCCCACATGATGGCTTTGCCTATACCATTTCAACCCTCGGGGCTGCTTTGCCAACTCACAAGTCCTGACCTCGAGATCCGCTTCTAGCAACCTCATCCAACCTCTTTGGGCAACCCGCGCCCATCCAGCAGCATGATCTGCATCGTCGACACCATCCTTTACCAACCAGGGCAGCTTCACCTCGCCCTCATCCACGTACGGATCCGCCATACACCTAGTCCACTCTCTGGGCCGCTCCTAAACACCTACTCGGCGGTTCTAGATCTCCTTACGGGACCACGACCTTGGCCTGGCGTCATCACCTTGACATTTCTAACCTGATTCCCACCGTCGGCAAGATGCCAAGCACCCGCATGGCCTAGGTACTTGTCACCTTTAAACCTGTCGGCATCACCTTCGATGTACTTCAAATATACTAATAGGTGTGTTACCTGTTTTGCGTAGCAAAATCTACAAGAGCGATGTTTCTTACAGATCTAACAACTTGGCCAACCAAGATCTACCAGACGAGCATTGCTATGATCTTGTAGCGTCTCTCTCTCTCTCTCTCTCTCTCTCTCTCTCTCTCTCTCTCTCTCTTGTATTGTTGCTGCACCTTGGCGTGCTTTGCTAGGATTTTAGACCCAGTAATCCCTTTATGCGGACAATGATTTTCTACTCAGGCTGCTAAATTAGATATGTAGATGTCATACATGATACTACCTCGTACCTCTGTTCCTAAATGTAAGTCTTTCTAGAGATTCCACTATAGGCTACATACAGCAAAATGAGTGAATCTACACTCGAAAGTGCATCTATATACATCTGTCGTGGTCCATACTAGAATCTCTACATAGACATATATTTAGGAATGAGGATACATTACACAAAATCATAGGTGGCATGTAGGAATTCGATACACTACATTAGGCTCCCTAGAGTGCACCTGCTAGTCCCTCACAGTCATGGCTGGTTTATACTCACTTTACAATCATTAATTAGTGGTTTAAATATGCAAAGGGATATGCAATGTATTATCATGTAGAGATGTCGAAATTAGCGTGTCAACTTGCGATAGGGTTACACAATGAAAAGTACAAGATGTATGTGGCAATTTCACGGAACATCGCAAAAAAGGAGAGCCAATGGTGAGCCTATCACGATGTGCTATGGTGCGTCACTCCTCCATTGCAATCATCGTGACATGTTATTTGCATATGAGTTTCTATTTTAGAAGTTTCTTAGGGACGATTATTACGAGTATCCTAAGAAAATAAGCACTGAATATAAGCTCCATGTAAAAAGCCAACCAGTTCTTTTCATTGCGTTTTCAGCTTATCTTTGGTATGATCGGTGAAAAGTCTAGATTGCATTATATTTTTTCATTTTGCCCATATGAAAATTTATTTGACTTGCAAACATCACAAATTGAACCCGGTCACGATAATTAATATAGGAAAACAGACCATCACTATTTGCTCAAAATGCAAATACAAAGATACCATCTACTTGGCACAATCTACTTTGGTCAATGTTTTCCATAGAATCCCATTGCCTAATTTAAATGAAAAGCGCATACATTTAAATGAAGAACAATTATTATTGAAATTCGATGGTCCAAGTGGCTAGTTATTATCATATAGCAGCACCACCTGAAAGCATCATATAGCGCAAATAGATCATAGCAACTCATCATACAGCGGTAGTGTGCAATTCATCATATACCGACAGCTCATAGCAATTCATCATATAGCGGCGAGGCAGCTCATAGCAATTCATCATATAACGATGGCGAGCAGCTCATAGCAATTCATCATATAGCGGCGAGACTAGCTCATAGCAACTCATCATATAGCATCAAGAAACAGCTCATAGCAATTTAAATACATTATAGCGAGCACTATTCCAGCCCTCTCGGACCATTAGTGCTTTTGACCATGATTTGCACTTCTAAACGTTTTTGGCCGTTCGATCAAAGTCTTGCACGGAAAAATGGCAGCTGCTAATAACAAAAATGAAGGCATTTGGTTAAAAATTCATAAAATATTACCCCCCTCTAGTCGATATAGCACTTTCAATTGGTATCGAGCAAGGTACTCCTTGTTACGGTTGATTTTAGTTTAACCACAGGTTTTAGTTATATGGAAGCCGGGTATGAAGAAAGTGACATGCCCTATCTTTGGGTCCGATTATCCCAAGTGGAAGCCATGATGAGGCGCCTCATGGCAATGACGATGGTGGACCAAATCGAAATAGGCCTCACTGATCTATGCAAGGCGGCGAACACGATGATATTAGATTCACTCGACTTGACATCATGGCGAAGGATATCATCTGTTCCCTATCTAGAGATGAATTCAAGCGCATTATGCATCTTTGAATCGAAGCTTATCGGGACCGAATCTCGATGTTTATGAAGGTCCGAACTGTCATGATCCCTGGTTTGAGGACTTCAAGGAATCCCTCAAAGCGATGACTTCGAGCGAATCATCATCATCGCATTATGCTTCATGGCAAAAGGTGCCAAGGTACTCAATTCACCTCCTCGAATCTAGTGAAAATGAATCTGAGGATCTCAAGCCTTCTCTAAACTTGCTAAGATTGCTATAAAACAACAAAGGGCTTTTGAAAGGTTCAAAACATGCTAGATAAAGTGATGATATGTTAGGTGAAGAAATGGATGCACTCAAGCCACTGAAAATCTTGAAGAGTTCAGTCTAGGCGACACCTTCAAGGTCATCATAACACTCTCTTATCGATCATGAAAACTTTCTTATGAATTTCTTCAAAGAAAGCAAGATCTTGAGAAGCTAAGGCGAGTTATGAAGATCTTGAAGGGGCGATTCATTACTTGCTCAACAAATCAGCGCTTCTCAAGAAGAATTTGTTCCTCCATGCTTAAAAGTGCATTGAGCGTGAATCTGCTAATTCTTCACCTGAATGTTCAAATGCTTCAAGCTTTACAAATTCTTCACCTCCTCTGCATCACTAATTCCTCACGAGGACATTGCTAGTATCCTTGACGATGCGGGGCTGAAGGAATTGTACATGAGGCATGTACAAAAGCCTCAAAGGGCATCAGACTCTTTGTGATGTGCTTAAAAGCAAATCCTCAACGAAACCCTAGGAAAGAGGTTTGCCTTTGAGAGGAAACTCAATCTTGATGGAGCGTCTTTGGAAGCTGACGGTATCCCAAAACCTCTGGGTTCTGCAAAGGGACCTCGATTGATCCATCTACCTTATCTGGTTTTACATGTGAATTTCCTCATTACGATGATGAGTTATTTGACTCAAACTATAAACTGTTCAAAAATCAGAATGGTGAAGTATTTGCTAGATATGTTGGCACTAAGCTGCGAGAGCGGTCCCCTATGAAGAAAATCTGGGTTCCCAGAAATGTCTTGAAAATCTTCAAGTGAATGTCCTCATGACACCACACGTGAAGAAAAGGAACCCCGGATCAAATTCTTCATATGGACCAAATTCTTCATATGGATCCAAGTCCTCATATGGACCAAATTCCTCCGTGGATCAAATTCCTCAAAAGGATCAAAGTCCTCATATGATTATCATCGTGCTAATAACTCTGTTTGGAGGGTAGAGCAAAGGGCTATGAATATGTGCATTATTCTTCAAACCAATTATGTTCATAAGTCCTCGAAGAATTTCTGCTTATTCATATGCTTACCTAACCCCTCTTATGTGAAGCGAAATGGTTTGGCCTCTATGCCACCATTCTCATATGATGCTTTCAGAATGATGAACTCTTTGCCACCCCTTAGATGTGGGTGGTGAAGAAAAACTAATCTCTTCGGGTCGGGTCTCGGGGCGTGCCTCAACGTCTGAAGAATTTCTGGGGCACGACAAAATGCCGAAAGGGCCAGGCTAATCATGATGAAATGAACTTTCATTTCACCGTCCTCATCTTGCTTATCTGAATACTAGCGTGAAATTCATCGATGAACTTGATATCATATTCTTCAGCGATGAAGTATATGAGACCGTAAGTTTACTAATTCATCTGCGGGATGATCAACCCAAAACCAGCAGTGGGTTCTCGATAGTGGATGTACAAATCACATGTGGTGACAAGAATCTATTGATGGATGCTCCTTATCACCGTCACATCTGAAGCATATCATCTTCTTGACAAAGGCAAAAGTCAGGTATTGGGACTTGGTAAGGTTGCTATCTCTAAGGACATGCACATGGACAAAGTCATGCTTTTGAGTCTTTAGGATATAACCTCATGTCGATCTCAATGCTTTGTGATCTTGATATGGTTGTTATCTTTGGCAAATTCGTTGTGTTGTGATTATGGAGCGACAATTCCAAAGTCTTGAAGGCTTTAGGAGAGAGACTTGTATATTGTTGATTTTTCCAGGACCACAACCAGCCGTGTGCTACTTGCAAAAGCTTGGAACTGGCTATGGCAGCGACTTGGTCCGGAGGCATGAGGAATTTACTGCAGCTTGAAGAAGAATGTCATTGGCATTGAGAATGTCAAATTCCTCAAGGAATCACTTATCACGGTGCCTGTGAAGCTGGAAAAATGACCAAGGCCAAGCATCCAGTGAAGACTATCATGACCACTACTCGTCCTTGAATTGCTTCCATGGACCTCTTTGGTCCCAATCATTACTCATAGTCACTAATGATGCATCTCTTTATGGCTTTGTTATTGTTGATGATTACTCTCGTTACAATGGGTACATTGTTACTTTCAAAAATCAAGTGCAGGAAATCTTCAAGCGATTTTCCTCGAGGGCTTCAACCAACTTTGGTGTGAAGATCAAGCACTCGGGAGTGACAATGGGCGAGTTCAAAATTCGGTCTTGATGACTATCTTGATGAACTTGGTATTACTCATGAGTTATCGCTCCTTATACTCCTCGGCAAAATGGGCGTCGTGGGGCAGAAAACAGAACTCTTGTTGAGATGGCTGCACTATGCTTGATGAATACAAACGCCTAGTCGTTTACGGATTGAAGCAATTGACCTGCGTGCCACATCATCAACAAGTATATCTTCACAAATTCTTCAAAAGACTGCCTATGAACTCCTCACTAACAAGAAACCCAATGTAAGTTATTTCAAAGTCTTGATTGCTAAATGCTGGATTAGAGATCCTCACCACCACTCTAAATTTGCAGAAAGCACATGAAGGTTTATGCTTGGTTCTGGAAAGGACTCGCACACCTCTGAGTCTTCAACATCGCACTTCACAAGATTGTTGACCTTTGTAGATGTGCGTTCGATGAAACTAATGGCTGTAGAAGGCACCTACTACATGTTAGGCGAACCAGCACGAGGATTCCATCGGTTCAAGCACGAGGATGTCATTCCTCTTGAAGAAACTGCTGAAGAATTCATTCTTCCGTGAAGAGCGTCGGTGATGCACTGAAGATAATCTTTGAAGAAAATGGTCTTGAGGAAAATGGTCAAATTCCTCGAAGACAACCAGCTCATCCTCGCGTTGCAAAAAGTGCAAGTTGACAAGATCATCGATGACATTGAAGCGCGAGGTCCTCTCACTCGCTCAAAAGCTTCACACTTATCTAACTTTTGTGGGCACTATGCTTTTGTCTCTATCCGAGCCCACTAAGGTAGATGAAGCATTTACGGGCGGAGTGGATTCAGGCCATGCAAGAAGAATTACATCGATTCGAGCTCAACAACGTGCAGGAACGGTCAAGCGTCCAGGATCCTCCAAGCATAATATCATTGGCACAAAGTGGATCTACCGCAACAAGCAAGATGAAAATGGTCTTGTGGTGAGGAATAAACGCGACTAGTAGCTCAAGGCTACGCGGAGTTGAAGATTGATTTGGATGAAACTTTTGCACTGTCGCTAGACTTGAGTCTATTGCATATTACTCGCCTATGCTAACCATCACAATATCACTTTATATCAAATGGATGTGAAAAGTGCATTCCTCAATGGTAAGCTTGAGGAAGAAGTATTGTTGCTCAACCCCAGGTTTTGAAGATCCAAGAATCGACAAAGTCTTGAGACTAAATAAGGCCCTCTATGGCCTCAAGCAAGCCCCTCGGTGGTATGATACATTGAAGGAATTCTTCGTGAAGAATGGCTTCACCCGTTCACTCGACCCTACTCTCTTTACTAAATCTTATGATGGTGAACTGTTTGTGTGCCAAATATATGTTGATGATATTATCTTTGGCTGTCTTGAAACGTTATAGTGATGAATTTGCCTATATGATGAGTGAAGAATATCAAATGTCTATGATGGGAAGTTGAAATTCTTCTTAGGTCTTCAAATTTCAACAACACAATGGCATATTCATATCTCGGAGAAATACCTCAAAGATGTCTGAAGAAATTCATCAAGATTGCAAAGGTGTCAAAATTCCTATGCCCACAAATGGCCATCTATGCCTTGATGAAAATGGTATTGACTTGATCACAAGGTATACCGCTCCATGATTGGTTCTTTATTGTACTTATGTGCATCTAGGCGGATATAATGCTTAGTGTTTGCATTGTGCCCGATTTCAAGCTACAGAAGGAATCACACCATAAAAGGTGAAGCATATTCTTGATATCTAGCTCACACACCAACACTAGGATTATGGTACCCCAAGGGCTCTACTTTTGATCTCATTGGATATTCGACTCGACTATCTGGTGATCGTGTGGACCATAAGTCAACATCTGGTACTTGTCATTTCCTCGGACGATCTTTGGTGCATTGGTCCTCGAAGAAACAGGGTATCATCATTTCCTTGCAAGCTGAATACATTGCTTCTGGCTCGTGTTGTGCTCAATTACTATGGATGAAGCAAACCCTCAAGGACTCGGCATCAACGTGAAGAATGTGCCTCTCTCTTTGTGAAATGAGAGTGCCATCAAGATTGCTCACAACCAGTTCAGCACTTTGAAGACAAAGCACATTCAAATTCGTCATCATTTTCTTCGTGATCATGTGTTGAAGGCGACATCTCCATCGAGCACGTGAAGTGAAGAACAGCTAGCTGATATCTTCACTAAGCCCTTGGATGAGAAGAGATTTAGCAAGTTGCGGTGTGAGCTAAATATCTTGGAATCTTGAATGTTCTTTGAAAAGGACACATCCTAACACTTATGCAAAATTGATGACTTAGATGTACAACACATGAAAGCGTTTTCTTCAATCAATGAAGAATAACACTCTAAGTGTGAAAAATTAA
>JAHIAM010018760.1:0-20324 GCA_021605205.1 Aegilops longissima
CGGGGCGACAGCGCTGTGAAGGAAAACCTTTGGTGGGAGGCGGTAACGGGCATTTCATAAACCGATGATTGTTCATTGAGTGTGGCGTCATATTTTTCATGTAGTTAAGCCTACTATGTTCGATCGTTGTGATTCATAAAGACCGATGCAAACATCAATGTTACGCTTATCACAGATAAGATTGATTAATACCCTAACAATCCATGTCCTTAACAAAGGTGCATGCATAAAGGTTGGCGTGTGTCTTGCGTCGTGTAGTTGTTTGCATGCGGCGTCGCGAGTGTTGCGTCGCGTGCAAGGTGCGTTCGTGTTGCATGCATGGAGTGCGTGCGTGCGTGTGTTCGTGAGTGCGATATGCGTGTCGATGTTGCGCCGGCATGCGTGCGTGTTATCGTTATATGCGTGTCGGTGTTGCATGCCGTACATGCGTGCGTTAATTGCGTGCGGGGTGAGGCTACATGGTCGATTGACTTTTCATCTACATGATCTTGAGATTTCTGAAGTCACCATAGGTGCCTCGTGAGTCAGTGGGCGTCTCCTCCCTTGAGCGTACGCCGGAAAATACTGAAATTAACACAAGATAAATCGAGCACCGAGACTTTAACCTTGGTGGGCTCGAAACCACTTCCTCTAACCATCCAACCACATGTTGGTTAGCACGACAAAATGTATGTGGTGACCGTGATGAGCTTATTACGAAGTCGGTGACCATATCGTGCTTTACGCTTCAAATACAATGCCGTAAGTGTAAATCACAAAATACTGAACGCATCAAATGCAAAGTCCGTCGGTGTCATCAACAAAATATGGAGCGTATCGTGAGCTAGATACCGTTTTATTGTATATGCTTATTTTCTTAGTGGCCGATTGTGTGTGTGGTGTGGTGGGCACATCATTTCTAGTTGTGGTGGGTCAACATGAAGACTCATGGGTGGTTCCATCCTGCACCACATATAGGTTGGACGAGGCGTGTTATCTGGAGACCCATGTGGAGGACTCGGTACAACACGAAGCTACGGTCGCGGAGGACTCTATCCCCACTGTGATAAGCCGACTATATATGATTTGTAACCCTAGGCCCTTAGTATGTTATACAAGCTTGGGGGCTAGTTCATCGATAGTATACACCCGCACAATGCACGGTATTCACGTGTACTTTGTACACCCCTATCACTAATATCTGATACGGGTAGGCTCTTTCTTCAAGCGCAAGGTCCGATCCGAACTAGGGTAAAACTTTGCCTCGTATTACCATCCAGCCTAACAGCCGAGGATATCCTACGAATGATATGATGAAATCATATCTCCAACTACTATTAGAGAGGTGTGTCGAGGGGGCAATGTGTGCGAGAGAGGCCTAAAAGATAATGTGCGTCGGAACACGTGAGGCACATATATGTGCGTATAGAGGGCTAGTAGAGACCGTGCATGTATATATGCATGTGAGAGAAATAGTGTTCCAACTGAGATTAGTGAAAAAGTGGTACATAGTAGTGAGAGAGAGAGAGAGAGAGAGAGAGAGAAGAGCATGTCGTGAGACACCCGACACCGAGGAGATTGTGAGCATGTGTGAAAGAGAAATGCCGATGCATATAAAGTGTGTGCACTTATCGTTAGATAGAGATATATAACACTTTGTGAGAGCAGGCGAGGCATAGTGCATCTACGTGTAAAAGCGGTTCTCGCATTAAATTAAAATATAAATGGCATTATTATTTTGGATGAGATCATGAATTTTGCAAAATTGCATATGGACGAAAATTGGTCTATCAGACACCCATACTCTATTGAATTCTAGCATGTGCATGTGTTTATTTCATATTATCGATCCATAGAGTGAGGCGGTTTGAAATACAGGCAATGGATGCTTTTGCAATTCATATATAAACATTAATTAGTGCACTCCATGTTGTTAGTGTGAAGCACTTTATACATTTGTCACTTGCATGGATACATTCCAAATTGCTAGCTACGAAATAAAATACATGTCGAATTCAACATAAAGGGGATTCGAAGATTCGAATTCATAGGAAGTGCATTCATCTATTTGAACCCGAGATAATGGCATTTGTAAATCAGATGTAAAAGGGGGCATCAATCTTTGTTGTGAGTTTGAACATGCTATATATATTCATACACATATCTAACTTTTTTTGCAACAAAGGAGATTATACCTGGAACCATACATGAACTGAGGTAAGTTGCATATTTTTAATATATACTCGTGTACAATGTATATTAAAATGTACCCCCTCCATTCCAAAATAATCGTAGCTTTAGGATTTTCAAGAGTAAAGATTTGTGAAGTTTGACAAATCCTGAAAGTTCAATTCAAGAGAACGAAAATGTTAATGTACGCTCCCAAATATTGAGCGAAGCGCCAAATAGGCCTCTGGTCACCCAAAATCCTTGAGACTAATGTTTTGGTGGTAGGAAATTACTGTCCTAACTCTGGCCGTGTAGCCTATCGGCCCGATGTCCAAAGGTCTAAACGAGGTAGGTTTGTAACTTCACCAGGCATGATCTCAACCGCCTGAGAAGCATTCATCGCCGTGGCGCCTAAACACCATCTTTCGGCCAAAATCTATCCATACCCATTTGGGACACCTAACATGACTGTCCTACCCCAACCCATAATATGTCCGAAATTTTAGATGGGGCAAAGTTTGTAACTTTCCCCAAATTTCAAACAAGCGTCTCAAACGAAACATTGTTCCCCCTAGTTCCCGCCTCCCTCCATTTCCCATTCATACTCCATGGCGTGGACGCCCTCTCCACCAACCATGAAACCCAGCCTCCTCGTCCTCCACCCCATAGCGGCCAATCCACGCCGCCCTCCTCCATCACGCTGGGCAGTACCCAGACGTCGTCGTCCAGCATAACCCGCCCATAGCGCCCTCAAGGACTTAGCAGTGAAGCCGAGGCAGAGCTGCCTCCACGACTCGCGGCTTGACTGCGCGTGCAGAACCACTCCGACCACGCCGTCCTGCGCCTCCTCTGCTGCTCCCTTTATGCAACCGTCCACACGGAGCTGTTCCCTTCTCCGTCGTTCGCCGCCTCGGATCTGCTTCCCCGACCGGACAGCCACCGCACCACACTCAACAACTTGGCCATGGGTTTGTCCAAGGCTGCACCGTCCTCCACAACTTCGGTTTCCGCGAACAACAAGATCGTCGGAAAAGCGAAGGAGGACCTAACACTTGCCAGAGAAGAGGTACTCCTCTTCCCTTATTAGTGCAAATCTTACGTCTCCGCTCACACGTATTCATCCCACGAAAAGAAACTAGTTGGCGCTTCTTACTGCATCTTCTTTGATACTAAATGCACAGGTTTCCTCCTTTACTATTTCACCTTTGCTAGAATTGTTAGCCGCTGGATTTCAATTGAGTCGGTCGAACCGCAATTAAAAGCAACACCGGCTTAGTAGCGGAGCACCTAGTCCGCTTGTTCCCGAGGCGGTGCATCGGTGTCTATCATAGGGGTGTGGGGTCAGGAGCTGCTTGCGCCCGATCTGGAGGTCGGCGGGGCTTGAATGGATGGCGGGGCGGTGCCAAGCATGGCGGTGCGGTGGTCGAGGAGGCCGAGCGGGAGAATCTTGGGCGGTGGTCGTTGGCGTTTGAGGAAGATCGTCAACACTGTGGTGGAGGTAGATGAAGCGATCTGCCCGTTCTTTGTACATCGGACGGTGCAGAAAAAATGGACTGACCTATTTGCTTTCGATCGACTATTATTTTCATAGAATCCTGTAGTAATTGAGTGTGCCATGCATGTTGTAGAGCTATCATATGTCTCCGTCATTTATTTCTCACCGACCTGCTATCGCTACCTTTACCTTGTACTAATTGTGCACACTTCACCCATACTCACACTATTTTTTTTATGCATGGGTATTTCAGACTACGGCGGTGTTGATGAATCAGAAAAAGAAAAAGACAAAAATCGCTCGGTGTAATTGAAGATAAGCACTAAGCGTTAGCGCTCTAATGGGTGCGATGTCGGATTGGAGAGTAAACATAGCTCTGCGATTGATGATCTCAATTGCCACACACAACCATCCGGTGCTTGCTTTAACCTTTTGTCAAATGTGGTTGCATGTTGCATATGGTGTCTAGCTTGTATTGCTTCAATTTGGTTAAATTGCATCCTTACTTTACACATTATACCTTTGATAATGACATGCCTTCCTGTTTTGATACATACTACATATGTCTTAACCATGTTAGTACATCAAACTAATGCTCTTTTGTTCTCGTCAATCACTTATGATGAGCGGTCACCGGGTGGAGTTCTTGTGGGCGCCCTACTCGTTTAAAAGTGCAGTGTCATCCTCCCATGATTCTCAAGAAATAGCAAGGCTAAATGAAGATAGTCAACGTAGCTCTCTAGTTGATCACAATTCCCCACCACCATCAGGTGCTTGCTCTTACTTGGCGTGTGATATGTGGTTGCATGTTGCATATTGTCTACCTTGTAATGCTTCTAATTAGGGTAAATTGCATCCTTAGTTAACACATTATACCTGAATATGACATGCCTTCTGTTTTTGGTACATACTCGTCTTTCTATTAACCATGTTCTTACATCAAACTACTTTTCTTGTGTATCCCTCATCAATGCTCCTAATTTGTTAAATTGCATCTCCTTAGCACACATTATACATGTGAATATGACCCGCCTTCTGTTTTTGTACATACTACATCGCCTATCACACCATGTTCTTACATCAAACTCTTGTTCTTGTGTATCCTGCGTCTATGTTATGATGAGCAGTCCTGTGGGTTAATATGAGGCCTAATACTCTTATAAAAATGCAATTTCATCCTCTCCACATGATTCTCAAGAAACAACAAGCCTAAATGAAGATATTGAGCGTTGCTCTGTACATGAAGACAACACTTCCCTACACCACCATCCAGGTGCTTGCTCCAACTTGCGATGTGATATGTGGTTGCATGTTGCATCTGATGTCTAGCTTGTAATGCTTCTAATTAGGGTAAATTGCATCCTTAGTTTACACACTATACTGAATATGACATGCCTTCCTATTTTGGTAACACTACATCTATGTGTTAACCTTGTTCTTACATGAAACTACCTCTCTTTATATCCTGCATCAATCACTTCGATGAGTCACCTTTATTCATTGCATATTGCATATTATTTCTAACTGTTGCCATGTATTGCTTCTAATTTGGTCAAATACATTTGTTAGGGCACCCTTTTAATTTAGCGAGTGATATTGGTTTCATCTTTCATATGGTTTCTAGCTTGCATCGATTCTAACAAGTTCAAGCACCTTTGTTAGTTTAACTTATACATCATACATGTCAATATGTCACCCGGTCCTATTTTCATACATATTCCATCCTCCTATCATGCGGCTGCCTTACATGAAAGTAGTGTTAAATCGGTATCATGCATCAATAAGTTCGAAGAGCAAATTTTATTCCTTTTTCTTGTGGTTTGACTTAAAGAAAATCAAGAAAGAGGAAGGAAAAAAATAAGGAAAGCGATGATGGTGGTCCTCTGCGACAACGTGAACATCTTCGATTCTCCTTGTCTTGATAGTGCATTACATGGTCCAAGTCTCCTCCCTACTCCACCATCCAAGGTGCTTGCTCTAACTTGGAGTGTGATATCTGGTTGCATGTTGCATATGTGTCTACTTCGTTTGCTCCTAATTAGTGTAAGCTCTGCCTAGCTTACACATGATACATGTGAATATGATCCTTTCTGTTTTGGTACATACTATATCATCTATCACACCATGTTCTTACATGAAACTACTCTTCTTGTGTATCTGCATCGTCACTTATGATGGAACACCTTTAAGTTGGCGTGTGATATTGGTTTGCATCTTGAATATGATTTCTAGCATGTATTGCTTCTAGTTTGATGAGCAACCTATGGCAGAGCAGTTTTAACTTGGCGGTGATATTGATTGCACCTTCCATATGGTGTCTTGCGGTGTTTCTAATTTGTTGAAGTGCCTTACAGCAGTTACCACATCATAGGTGTGAATATGTCAAGCCATCCATTTTTTAGTACATATTCCATCCTCGTATCATGACTTTGCCTTTCATCGAGTAGTGTTAAATCTATCATGCATGAATGAGTTACGAAGCGAATGATATTCCTTTTTCTTGTCGGTATGACCTCACAATGCAAAATCAATAAAGCTGAAGGAAATTGGCAAGGCATTGGATGATGGTGGTCCTGAGCAAGCTGAAGCAGGAGGTTCTCTATAGATTCTACTCCGCCATCCTCCCAACAAGATTACAAGACAACGCAAGGCTAGGCAGTCAGCGTGGCTGTGTAGATGATGAGCACATCTCCCTACTCCACCATCACAGTGCTTGCTCTAACTTGGCACTATTATATGTGGTTGCATGTTGCGTATGATGTCTAGCTTGTATTGCTTCTAACTTTGTTGAATTGCATCCTTACTTTAACATAATGCCATGAATATGACATGTGTTCCTGTTTCTACATCAGACTACTATTCTTGCATATCCCATAGTCACTTATGATAAGGCACCTTTAAATCGCCACTTTGATATTAGTTGTGTCTTGCATATGATTTCTAGCATATCTTGCTTCTAATTTGTTGAAGCATCATATAGTTTGAACTTGGCAGTGATATTGGTTGCATCTTTCATATGGTGTCTAGCTTGCGGTGCTTCTAATTTGTTGAAATGCCTTACCTTAGATACCACATCATAGGTGTGAATATGTCACACCATCCTGTTTTCATACATATTCCATCCTCGCATCATGTGTTTGCCTTTCATCCGGTAGTGTTCGTCATTATCATGCATGAATGAGTTACGAAGGCGAATTTTATTCCTTTTTCTTATCGGTTTGACTTCACAATGCAAAATCATTACAGCTGAAGGAATTAGTCCGGGTGGATGATGGTGGTCCTTGAACAACTCAAGCAGGGGTCTCTCGATTCTACTCCGCCATCCTCCCAACAAGATTACAAAGACAACACAAACTGAGCAGTCAAGCGTGGTTGTGATGATGAGCACATCTCCCTCCCACCATCACAAGTGCTTGCTCTAACTTGACACTATTATATGTGGTTGCATGTTGCGTATGATGTCTAGCTTGTTTGCTTCTAACTTGAATTGCATCCTTACTTTACACAAATGCTGTGAATATGACATGTGTTCTGTTTCTAGAACATCGTGTACATGATGAGCACATCTCCCCTACCATCACGGTGCTTGCTCTTACTTGGTTTATATTGGTTGCGTTTTCCGTATGATGTCTAGTTTTATTGCTTTGATTATGTAGAATTGCATCTGCGTAGCTTACAACTTATACCTGCGATCCTTACCCATAAGACACATTTAACTTGGGTGTGATGTAGGTTGCATCTTGCATTGTCTTCTAGCTTTTTGCTTCTAATTTCTTGAAATGGCACTTCTGACGAGACACTTTTTACGATAGAGTGATATTGGTTGCATGTTCATATGGTGCCTAGCTTTCATTTCTTCTAATTTTGTTGAAATGCCTTCCGCTTCTTTTTTTCATACATATTCCATCCTCCTATAAATGCGTTGAATATGAAACGCTGTCTTTTTGTATATATTCCATCCTCCTATCCTGCGCTTGCCTTACATCAAAGTAGTGTTAAATCATATTGCATCAACCAGTTATCAGAGCTAATTTTATTCATCTTCTTGTGGTTTTGACTTCATAAGGCAATATCGGAAAATAGGAAGGAAAAAGTAAGTTAGGGGATGTTGGTGGTACTCCTTTTGGCTTAAGCAGAGACTCTCTAGATTTACCCTCCGCTAATGAAGTTGAAGTCCCAAGTCTACATGATGAGTTCATCTCCCGCTCCACCCAGGTGCTTGCTCTAAGTTGTGATTGATAATTGGTTTCATGTTGCATATGTTGTCTAGCTTGTATTTCTTCTATTTTGATTAAATTCCTGCTTTGAGTTTATCGTTATACATGTGCATATGACATGGCTTTACGTGTCTAGAATACCTGCATCTATCTATCATACCATGTTCTTACATCAAAATACTGCATTGTATCCGGTAACTCATGATTGGGCGCTTTTAACATGGCAGTTTGATAGTGGTTGCATCTTGCATTGATTTCTATGTTGTCTTGCTTCTAATTTTTGAATTGCCACTTATGACAAGACACTTTTAACTTGGCGAGTAATATTGGTTGCATCTTTCATATGGTGTCTAGCTTGCATTACTTCTATTTTCTTGAAAATCATACCTTGGTTTGCACATCATAGCTGTGAATATGTCATGTCGTCTGTTTTTGTTACATATTCCATCCTCATATGGTTGTCTTACATCAAAGTATTGCTTATGCGTATCATGCATCAATGAGTTATGAAGGGTGATTTTATTCTTTTGTGTTGTGGGTACAGCTTGACATGGAAAAGTCAAAAAGAGCAAGAAAATAATATAGTAGGAGTCGGTTACTCGTCGGTGTAAAGCGGAAAAGGTTACGCGTCGAGATTCTCTTATACTTATAGTGCGATAGAAGGTCCAAGTCCACCGGCTAAATCTACAAACACGTATCACTGCTCCACCAGCTGCAGCATCCGCTTCAACTATACCGACATCTCAACGAGTTACTTGTTCGTTTGCTCGGGCGGCGGTTCCCAAGCTGCCTTCACACCTAACACTACTTGAAACCTTGCTTGACACAGGACTTGGCAAGATCGAGATGAACCTCATGAGCATCAACACCAAGGCGGTACTGGCCGGAGTCAAGTTGCGATTGCATGCTCCTTTATATGTACTCTCCAGGTTTGATGTACACTAACACTTTCCATATTCGTTGTTGAACTAGCACCACGGTGCAAGCGGAAAGCAGACATCGAGGGATAATGCTTGACATGTTAACAAAATCTAAAGGAGGAAGAATGGAGATCCATTTGAGGCAGGTTTAAAAGTCCACGTGATGCTCTGAGTCAGCCAAATTAGTATCGAGAGGCAGCCGTTGCCGTTAGGTGTCATGCGATATCCTCCCAGCGTGGATCCGATACAGGAATGAGAAAGACAATACCGGTTTAACACCTTCCTTGACCACTTATCCGTAAGTAAGTTACTCGCCATAATTAGTAATATTGTCTTGCTCATCCCATACTTTCTAGCTTCCTCCTAATAAGACTCACATTCTTTTTCAGCAGATGAGGTTAAAGTTGGATCCGAAAGATGATGCAACTAAACAAGCATGCACTCATGTTTTTCGATCGCTTTCTGCGATAGTATCGCTACCACCTTAGAAAATCTCACTTTGAAGGCAAGGCTAACAATGAAATCGCCCTAACATCTCCAATGGTATATACTACGAGATGAAGGCTGGACAACCCTCATTAAACACTGTGTCGATCCAAAGTATCGGGTAGGCTATATGTATTTGATCGAGACCACATATTGAACTTGTATTTATGTATGTGCCTTACAAGTGTATCTTCTTCTAGGCTAACTGTTTGAAGAACAAAACCAACCGTTCTAAAGTGAAATTCCAACGAGACAACGGGATCTCGTAGCTATATTGCACTGCTCGAGGCTTTTGTAAATAGCTGGTACTTCCTTCTTTTTTTGTGCCATATTATCGATTATCTATATTGACTTGTTCCAAATACGAGGAAAGCCCGTGCGGACCAAAAGAACCTGAACCGAATGCGATTGCAAATCTTCAAGGATTGCCACACCGCAAGATGAAGGGCATGAGCACACCAGTTCAAGCCATTGTTGTAAGTCCTTACTCCTCCTGCCTTGAACTGATTGAGTGCTGTGATGTGTTCATTTAACTACATGGTTTGCAGCCAATGTCGAGTTACTCTGTTCACTTTTATACACAATTGTCTTAACGTATCATTTCACCTTACATGGTTTAAAAGAGATGAAGGATATTCTTTTGGTCTTTATCTGTAATCTAGTTGTTATGTTCACGTGCTTTACAATGATAAAATAGCTTGTTTGTTTTATATCTGTTTGCCCATGATATGAATGATGTCATGCTATGTTCAACCTTCTTTAAACCATGTCTCTTTATCCTTAGATGTCAACGAATGTGAGGAAATAGACAATACAGTAGGCATGCTACATGGACATATGTTCCGAAAGTGATTTTATTATGTAGTTGGCACTACAATACATGCTAATGTATTACAGTAGTTCACCAAAATAAGTTATGTATAAATGTTTAACCTACTTTGTTTGTTTTTGTCTCATTAGTAACTTATCCGGTACACTAATCTACAAGTTCAAACTTTCGAGGAAGCTATGGAACAAATGATTGAACAGCCACAACCACACGAAGGTGGCGAGGCTACTACGGGCACAATGTCACCTCTTGCTGCGATCGTCGGTATCTCTCCACTAACGATTGCAAAAGGCACCTTCTGCATAATTACAGGTTGGTTGTCAAGGTAACCTCGTCCAAATCAGCCTCTTGAACAAAATCTTCACTGCTAGGCAGTGATATATCGTGCTCCGGACACAAGTCCAGTCCCTAATGGGCGTTGTTTGGAAACAAGAATAGTGGTTGAGAAATGTCGTCAAGATATGAATGGTTTTAAACCGGACTATCGGACATTAGCTTTGGTGTTGAAGAGGAATGGCGGAAAAAAGGTGGAGATCGTCTGCTCCATCAGATTCTGACAGCTGAAACATTATGCTTGAGGTCAAATGATCGTGCTTCTATACATCGATAGTGCCTTTATCGGAAGGACTATAAACTTTATGCCAACAGGCCTTTTGTTGTATGATTGGAATTTATTTTGTTGTGATACAACATTTGTGATCTTGCCACATCTTTGCAGTAATTCTGACGCTATTTTTGTATAGTGTAGGTTTATCTTAGTAATGTATTGACCAAAAGCTTCGTAGGGCCCAACATGCCAACATTATCGGGCCCATTCAATTGGGCTAAAAAGCGATTCTGGGCGAAATTGGCATGTAGCCCACTAAAAATATATGGGCTTAAATTAGCATAAGCTTTCAAATTTTTACGGTAGGCTGTGCGATAGTGGGCCTTTACGAGCCTAAACATAATTTGGGCCCTCGGTAAAAATAGGCCGTTTACAGGTGTAAATATCTCGAGCCCATAAAAACATGGGCCTTTAATAGACCGAAAGTGAGATTGGGCCCTGATTGTGCCAAATAACCCTTTGGACTTAGCAGGCGAAATGGTGGCCCATTTACGATCGCGGATATTTGTGAGCGAAAGTCGGACGGGCCGTAAATCGCCGACCTAATACGCGGACCTTTAACAGGTAGGAACTTTGGTCGGCTAGATTATATCATTTTATACGGGCGTTAATGGGCCCGATATGACGTTGGGCCACATATGGCCCATGGTTTACGTCCGGCATTAACGGGCGAAAATGAAAACAGGCGAAAGTGGCCCAAATCTTTAGTGGGCCTCTAACGGGCGATTAGCGACATGGCGGAATATGACCCAAATCCTTCACGAGTGGTTTATCGGCGAAAGTTTTGATGTCACGTAAATGGGCCCAAATGAAGCCGGACCTTTAACGGGCGAGAAATACACGGGTCGTAATTGGCCCAATTATAGCGAATTAGCGGGCGAGAAGTGACCATGGGCGCATTGATGACAAGTTTAGACCAGGCCGTTGGCGGGCGATTTGTGAAGAATGTTGGGCCTTTAGCTGGGCGGCCCATTATGGTCTGCGAATCTTGTGGGCCTTTAATTGGGCCAGCCCATTGTGGTCCATAAAATCTTGTGGGCCTTTAATTGGGCTGGCCCATTATGGTCGCTAAATTTTGTGGGCCTTTAGTGGGCGGACCCATTATGGTCGCTAAATCTTATGGGCCTTGAGTTGGGCTGGCCAATTTAAACTTTTGGGCCACTTTTGGGCGGTCACTAAAGGCCCACAGATTCTGCAGACCATAATGGGCGGCCAGCTAAAGGCCAATGAGAATTTTTGGTATTGGTGTGACATTAGCAGGTTATCGGATCCAAAATCCGACTCGATAGCTTAACGGCGTTCCGTTACGGTGGATGCCACGTGTCGGTCACCCTTGGAAAGCACTTACGTGGCGGGATTTATCGTCATGGAAGTGGACACTTGTGATGATAATTTTGGTAATGTCATGGAACATTTCTCTGACAGCAAGGTATGACTATCTTGATTACATCATAAATTTGTCATGGATGTACATGCATGACAAAGCGACCTCTTGTGACAAACACGTATCATCATGGAAGTGTATTTTTTGTAGTGAGTTGATTTGATTAGTGGACACAAGGAGAAATGTGCAGGTTGTAAAAGATGGGATTTGTCGGTATACCTTGTTTTCATGGGGTTTACTGCTCTTAGGTATGAAAAATTCCACAGAGTCTAGGATCTAACTCATGTTACTCCATTGCAACTTATTGCAAAGCATATCGCACATAATTATGCCTTGTAAATATATGGTGAGTGGGCGAAGATGAAAGCGAAAAATCTTACCACCACCAATTGAGAAGAAGAAAGGAAGAAGGGCAAAAAGCAGAAGACAACAACGGAAGAGAAGCAAGGAAAAAGAGGTGCAAATCACAAGGACACGTCTTTGTCATACTACTTGGCTATTGTGGTGGTCAGCCATAACATAAATGGCTGTTGATGGAAGTTGGGACTTAAACCAAAGAAAGAGAAAAAACAGAGTTAGAGTAGAGCCGGATGTGTCATCTTACGATGAAGAAGCGTGGGCATTACTCGGGTAATGTGTACTTCTCCAAGCATTGGATGATTTCAAATAGTAATGTGTGTACTTCTCATAGCATTGCATGATTTGTATATACTAATGTGTTACTTGTCGTGGAGATTAATCTTCAAACAGCTGGTTTCACTAACCAAGACCCACCATTGTATGAGCGGAGATAATAAGCGCTCTAACACGGAGGTATGTTCAACTATTTGGACAAGGTAATAGATTGTCAACATAATTTGCACACACTAGCTACCTAAACACTAATCGAGAGAGACAAGGCTTGTACAAGAAGGCATGCAAGGGTCACTACCTCGAGTGCTTTCATACATGAAATCCCTCTCCGACCTCCAGTTGAACCTGACACAACAACAAAGGGGAGATGTTCACGGGAAAAGAAAGTGATAGCACTTGCGGTGAAGCTGCGGAGAGAAGGAGATAGCAGATCAGGCCAAGTATGATGCAGCTATGGCAAAATTAAATGAAGAGGAAGAGAAATTAATTTATCTGCTCAAAGGAGGAATGATGAACTACTTGCCAAGAAAAATGCTCTTGAGGAGAGAAAAGCTGTTCTAGAACAGAAAAAGACTTCTGCTGAAGAGAAGAAAAAAGCTAGTGAGGAAAACAAAAGAAAGGCCCTAGAGGAAAAACTTGCGGAGCGGACAAAGAAGAGAAGCTATGGAGAAAAGAAAAGAATTACAGAAGAGGCAAAAGAATAAAATAGAGAAGAAAATGAAGATTCTTTGAAGAGAAGAAGAGACTTTGTAGGACTGCATATGATCGGAGGAGGCAATGTTTCTTATAAATCAAAATGAAGAGTTTGAAAGAAGGCAATTGTTTCTACAAACAGGAGGCATGAAGACAAGAAGCTTGGGAAGCGGAAGAGAAATCAGCAGGAAGAAACAAGAATTGAGGCGGACTTGCAAGAGAAAAACAAGGCTGAGGCCCAACAAGCAAGAGAGGCAAGAGGCGGAGGAGAGAGAATGATTGCATGTTAGTCAAACCAACACAAATGAAGAGAAGTGCACCAACTAAGTACCAACAAGAGAGGATTTAAAAACCTAGAAGAGTGAACATGTTTGATGAACCGAGATAGGAAAAATGGTTTCATTTGTGTTACCTTATGATCAGCCGTAGAACATGTTAATGAACATGTTACATTCATGAATCTGCTCGGATCATGTCGTCAAGTATTTTGTAATATGATATTAGTCTTTGGATTTAAAACCTCTCACTACAAAAAAGACACATCAAGTGACATTTTGGGCGAACTAAATTTTTTACATCATACTTATGACACTTCTATGGCGATAAGCTGTGAAAAAACTGGTATCATCATAGATGTGGTGAGGCTCCTACTTCTATGACAAAAATCATGATAGAAAATGGGCTTTTCATCCTAGGCGGGCGAACACAACTACATGACATTGTTTAGGCCGCCCATATGGAAAAAACCGTGGTAGAAGCGAGGCGAGAAAATATCGGGGTGTTCCGGTTCACGGTGGGTGGTCGGGGCGGCGATGCGTGTTTCTCTCTTAGCCCTTGCGCGTGGAGTGCGGCGTTGGGCTCTAACTGAATCGGCGATTACCTTTGCGACTCTGGCGTTCTTGAACCCGGCGATCGATCGATGGCTGTTAGCGAACCGATCGGCGATTCGCCATCTTGTTGCTAGTCGAAGCCGATCGATGATGCCTCTGGATGAATAGTGGCGTTCTTTGGGGGTTTATTTGAACAGTTCTCGGTGGGGGTGGATGAACAGGATCCGTGGTTTTGCCTCTGGATGAAGCAGGACCCCGATCGTCGAGCGGTTGGGGCTGGATGAGCGAGGACCCGTGGAGGCTGGATGAGCAGGACCACCCGTGGAGGCTGGATGAGCGATAGAAGGTGGAGGGCTGGATGAGCGAAGCCCGTGGAGGGTGGTTGAGCAGTAGCCGTGGAGAGGGCTGGTTGAGCGATGGCCGGTGGAGTAAGCGCTTGATGGAGGCTGGATGAACGAGGACCACATGGATGAGCGAGTCGCGGTGGAGGTGGAGGAGGTCGACGGTGGATGAGCGATGGCCCGTGGAGGCTGGAGAGGTCGACGGTGGAGATGAACGGTATCCGTGGAGTCTCGTTTTGCGGTATGCCACACCTCCCGATGAACAGGACCCCGTTTGACCGTGGCGCTCCAACACAAGTCTGTTTCCTCCGTTTTGTGGTATGCCACACCTCCCGATCAACGGGACCCTGTTTCGACCGTGGGAGTCCGTTTCCTCCGTTTTGCGATCGCCAAACCCCTCCGATGAACAGGATCCCGTTTGAATGTGGCGGTCGAACACAAGGCCGTTTCCTCCGTTCTGCGATGCGCCGGCCTCGTTTCCATCCGCTGTTCGTCCAAGCCCTCGATGAACATGGCAGCGCATTCGTTCCGACCAGCCGGTTAGCTCCCCATGAACACGGCGGCGCGCGGTTTCTCCGTTCCGCCCAGCCATGTACATGAGCCCTGGCCGTACATATCGCGAGTAGGCGTTCGAGACCCTGCCCGTATGTCGTGCGTGGCGTATTTTCTTTCTTGCACCTGGCCGTTATGCGTACATGTACATGCTATGTCGGCGCCTCTACTATGACCGTCGGCGCCTCTACATCGTATATTGGGACTCTTGATTACGTCTCCAGCGTATCTACAATTTTGATTGTTCCATGCTATTATATTCTGTTTTGGAAATTATTGGGCTTTATTATACACTTTTATATTATTTTGGGACTAACCTATTAACGGAGGCCCAGCCGAATTGCTGTTTTTGCCTATTTGAGTTTAGCAGAAAAAGAATATCAAGCGGAGTCAAGCGGAATGAAACCTTCGGAATGTGATTTTGGAGCGAGCGTGATCGGAGGACTTGGACCCTCGTCAAGGCTGCGGATTTCGGGTTCGGCAGACCCTTGAGTTCGAACCTTTGGGGTGCCGGAGATCCAACCCTCCACCGTCTCGCACCTCGCCAAATCGCTGGGACCTAAACTACTAAGCGGAACAACACAAGAGACACGAGATTTATCTGGTTCAGGCCACCATTGTGGTAAAGTACCCTACTCCGGTGTGTGGTGTGGTGGATTGCCTCTTGGGCTGATGAGGAACAATACAAGGAGAACAGCCTCGCGAGTGCATTCTTGGCGGGTGTGAGGCTGCTGGTGGTGTTGGTCGCTCTAGCTCTGGTTTCTTGATGAGGATCCGGATCTGGATCCCTCCTTCTCTCCCTCTTCCAGGATGCCTCTAGCTCGGGTGTGGCTACTCCTATTTATAGGCGAAGGCCCTGGGCCTCTTCCCAAATATTGGCGGGAAGGGCGCCAACAATTAGCCATTTGAAGGAGAACAGTGGTACACTTATCTGTGAAGTTGGTCCTCGCTTTGCCAAAGGCTCGGTGATGGCCTTTGCTTGGGCTCCACATGACTCCATTCCAGCCGTTGGGCTGGTCTTGAGTCTTGTTGCACGAAGCGGATGCCTTTGCTTGATGCTCTCGCTGCGCTTGCTCCCTTTGCACCAAAGAGGAAAGGAGGGCGCTTGGGCTGGCGCCCAGGCGCCACAGGTGTCATGGCTTGCCTCATGGGCACCTCGCGAGGTACCTGCCTTGAACTCTCCGCCTCCTCATGAGCCAGCTGATGAGGCCGTGCAGAAGCTCCTTGTCGTCCGCCCAGCATCTGGCCCCTCGCGAGGTCTTGATCTTCGTTGATGAAGATGGGCCGTCTTGGGCCTCCTTTGAGCCACGCCGCGGCCGTGGCGAGCAAGTCTGGGACCCCGTTCCCGAACGCCGACAATAGCCCAGCCTGGCCGCCCGAACAGCGGCGAGAGGCGAAAGGGCAAGTCCGAGCGTCGCGGGCCCTAACAGCTGCGGCCTTAGGCGAGCGTGGCGGTTGATTGGGCCAGCGTGCCTGCTTCCCGCGATGCCTCGGTAACCACCGGATTCGACAAGTCCAGCATGCGAGTCGGTCATGATTATCGGTGATCGTGGAGGCGGCGGTTGGCCTTCGCCGGCTATAATGCAGGCGGTCGCGCCCTTCGATCTGTCCTTCTACTTCTCCTCCTCCTCGTTTTGTCTGGTTGCCATGGCTCCGATCCGCAGTTCTCCACGGAAGAAGGAAAGGCTCCTCAAGAGGATCTGAGCTGCTCCCCCAAAAGCGGCTTGCCCTCTGGTGTCGAGGCAAGCGCTCGCCGAGGCGCCCATGCCTGTGCGTGCGGCCGCCACCGGCTTCCCTCTTCCCTTGTCTGCGTGCATTGGCGGCTCTGAAGGAGGCGCGCCGGCGCCCGCGCCGCCGCCCGGCGATGCGGCGAGTCACAAAGGTGTCGTCTTCCCCCAGGAGTCACGCGAGGCTCCTGCCGGAGTTCGTGCTTCACGTCGCCACACCTCCTAAGTCTTGGATTCGTCTTCCTTCTTTCTTCGCCTCCGTCGTCCGTGAAGGAACCCACAGGACTCAGGCTGCTGACACAGGCTGCGGCACCCTCGTGACAGGGGTAGAGGTGTGATGGTTCCCAGGCGAGGTCTTCATGACTAGAGGCTGGGCGAGTCGCCAGGTCTGCGGGACGAGGCGCCCTCACGATCCACGAGGTCTGATGGTGCTTGGTGGTGTCCTTCAAGGTCTTGACGGAGGTCGTCGGTGGAGTGCTGCCGGGAGAGGTGGTGGGGTCTGCTGCGGTGAGCGAGGCAGGCGACCACTCCTTGGCGTTCCTCGAGGCGGCAAGCGCGGAGGATCAGCGACTCCGCCGAGCTCTTTGCGGCCGGAGGCAGCGATGACACTCGAGCCCCAAGCCTGCGCCGTTCGGGCGAGGCGGGCTCGTCGGTCGTCGCCGCCCTGATCTGGATGGGGTTGGCGCGGTGCGGAGCCACTTGTTGATGATGGCATCGCGCGATGCCCCCGTAGTTAAGTTCCTCGGATTCGCGTCTTTTGTTCTGCGAGGAGCCAGAATGTACCCGGGGGTTTGTAAGATGTTTGTAACCGTTTCTCAATATAACCCTTTTATGAGGCGATGCGAGATGCTTATTCCGTCTTAGCTTAGTTTCCTCCTTCCGGACCTCGTGAGGCTCGATGCTCTTCGCAGCAGGTCCAGTCCCAAAGCGGCTTCGGCCGTCGCTGGTATGCCAGTCGCGATGCGTGGTCAAGGCCGGAGGTGGCGGCCGAGGTCGATGAAACCTCGAGTCGCGATGCTCGGGGGTCCCCTTGCGCTCAAGCAGCCATCATTCGGTGAAAGAGAGGCGGCGTTGCTAACACGGAGTTGCATTGAGTGTGGGGATGGTGTTGCGATAACTAGTGTGTCGGGGGTGACTTATCTCGAGGTGGGACAATTCTTCCTGATGCGGCCTAGGTCCGTGCCTAGGCGGCGAGAGATTGCATGGCGAGGTCGTTTACGTGCTCCTTGGAGGGACCTCAGGTTCACCACAAAAGGAACAAGAGCTCGCGATGGCGATCGTTAGTCCTGCCATTAGTTGCTTGGGAGAGCACGAGAGGCCTCACGAGGTGTGTTGGGGCCCTACCTCAAGGCGGGTTGCGCTGGCTCTGAGGCCTTATCTTGAGTGTTTTACGCAAATTTGGCGGATGCGGTGCTCTCGTCTTGGTCCGGCTCTCGGGCTGGTCTCGGCCGTCGGCTGGCAAGCAGGTCGCGATGCCATGGACAAGACCGGAGGGTGAGTGTCACAGCCCTAAATTTGTTTGTCATTAGTTGCATTAAGGCATTCTTGTCATCATGTTTAATTTTCTCGAAACTTGAAATGGGGATTGCCTAAACCCTAGCATTAAAGGAATTCACTAGGTTCAACAAAATATTTCGAGAAAATCCAAATGGCTTCCCAAAATGTTCATCATTCTTGGAAAATCTTTGAAGCTTGATAACGGAGGTGATGCACATTTTCCATGACATATTTGGGCTCTGGATTAAATCATACTCTATTTGCATTTGGGTATTTAAATGCTATAAAATATTTTAAATGTCAAATAATCATAAACTAAAATGTTCCTTTGTAGGATATATTCCCAACAGTGATCATGAGTAAGTTTCATGATTTTTGGAAGTGTCTAAGTAATTTTAATAAAGCCCTAAAACTACGAGAATAATAGAAAAGCAGAATATATTAGAAAAGAGGCGGAGAGAGAGAAGCCCGGCCACTTACAGAGCTGGCCCGGTTGGCCCACCCACCAACCCACTTGCAGTCATCGCCTACCTCCGCGATGGCGAGCGGGGAACACTGGCGCGCCTGCCCAGAGCTCGCCATGCCTCCTCACTGCTACTTTGCCTCGCGGCGCCTCAAGCCCCTCCTCGGCGCCGCTCTGGACCCCAGCCCCTCTCCTCTCTCCTGGACCTTTCTCCTCCTCCTGCTCTCTCTCCCACAGCGCCACCGAACACGCCCGTCGCCGCCCTGCCACCACCGCGCCACAGCCACCTCCTCGCCCCTCCCGTGTGGAAGGTCGGCCGACTCCATCTCCCTCTTGCCGAGCCACGCAAGCCAAGGATCGCCACACCGTCGTCTTGAGCTCGCCATTGCGCATCTACTGCGGCCCGTCGCTCCGTCGTTCATGTGAGAGGTCGTCCCAGAGCCTTGAGCTACCTGCTGCCTCCCTGTGAGCTTGCCGTCGTTTCCCCTCACCTCTCTCTCTCGCGCGCGCCCTGTAGCAGCCGCCCCGCGAGCACCTGAAGCCGCCGTCCGCCATAGCCGGCGAGCTCCGTGCCCCCGAGCACCTCTGCCTCGCATAGTAGCTCCGACATGCTCCTGCTGCCCTTTAGGTGCTGCCTAGCACCTCCGTTCACTCGCCTCTGAGCTGCAGCACGCGCTTGGCACTTAGCCAAGCTCGGCGCTGCTGCGAGCTCGTAGCCATCGCCTCCGGCCACCACAGGCCAGGCTAGCACCACCTAACGGCGCGGCGAGAGCACTCCGGCGCGCCTAGCCGCTCGAATCGTGCCACAATGGGCGATTCGAGCCTCCGCCGCGTCACAGTGCGTTGCGCGGCTGAGGCGCGGTGGATTAGCCCGGTTGACGAGGATTTGACCCTCTGGGTCAGCGGCGTGTGGGCGCACGCTAATTAAACCTAGGGTTAGGACTAACAAAAATTAGTTAGTCTAATGACTCGACCCGTGGGTCCGCGCCACGAGTTTGACTCTGGTCAACCCTGTTGACTTCTGACGTCACCACGAGCGTCATCTTGTATGATAAAGTATTTACGGAATTAAAATAAATCAGGAAATGATTTATAAATTTGAAATACCCCAAACTTCTAAAATCATATAAAATCAACGTAACTCCAAATCAAATAAATTATATATGAAAATGATCAGAAAAATATGAAGAATCTGTTTATGCCATGATCATGCATGATTGAACAAGTTAACCTCACTAAATAGGATGAATCATGATTAGGGTAATTTATGAACTAGTATTTGGAGTCGGAGTTTAACCTTGTTTGAATTCCACATCAATTAACTTGGCTTCTGCTGCATTAGGTCAATTCGTTCCTTAACATGATCATGCATCATATATGTGCATTGCATTGATTGTGTTCTTTCTCGATTGCGGTGTTTGTCCC
Organism: Aegilops longissima; assembly: GCA_021605205.1. Taxonomy (NCBI): domain Eukaryota; kingdom Viridiplantae; phylum Streptophyta; class Magnoliopsida; order Poales; family Poaceae; genus Aegilops; species Aegilops longissima. The sequence goes on from JAHIAM010018760.1 coordinate 20,248, forward strand.
CTATCGATGAACAACGTCGCGATGAGTTCGATGACATCGATGAAGAACCATATTATCTTGAAGTGCGGAACAAAAGC
>JAHIAM010018761.1:0-15706 GCA_021605205.1 Aegilops longissima
GGAGAATTGTGGCCTTACGAATAATTAAGTTATAGTAATTCTTTGCTAATGATGCCACGCCACTTCGATTACTGCTGATAATCTCGCGATGGTTCAAAAATGATCCAAATTCAAATTTAAAATAAAGACAAACAAAAAAAGTTTTAAAAAATTAAAACAAATGTTCGTGAGATGACATATAATGCATAGGTAATTGTGGTGATGAAACCACATATTTATAAAAGGTTTAAATACTTGAAGTAATTGAAGCAGTATGTAAAACAATCAAATAAATGCCTTTTGTATTTTGTAAAATAACAAACTATTCATTTAGTTGCCCAAAAGTTAATGGGGCAGTAGCATAATGATTAGTACTAAATTCTGAACTATTTTATACTTTATAAAGTAAAACAATTTAAAACTAAAAGAAAACAATTAAACAAGAACTATAAAGAAAAATAAGAAAAGGAAAAGACTAATTAGAAGAAGTGAAACTCCCCTCATGCCCAGCGGCGTTAGCCCAGCAGTCAGCCACCCAGTCTACACACACACCCACTACCGAAACCCTAACCCATGAGACCCGACTCCCCACTCTCCCGTCTCTCCCACCTCTCGATCCCGTTCGGATCGAGAAGAAGCGCCCACACCACGGACCTCGTCGTAGCCACGCACTCTCCGTCGTCCTCGTTCCCTTGGCGTCCAGGAGCTCCGCCCGATGACCTTCGTCCTCCTCGACCACGAGCTCAAGTCGGGACCCCCTACATCGTCGGGATCGAGCTCCGTTTACCTCGGACCCTTGTGGCGTTAGTCTTGATTCAGGCTGTCGAGCCCTCCCGAGCCCCTTAGCACCTCTGAGGCTCATTGTGAGCCCCTCACGATTCCTCGTGTGGTTGTACAAAAGAGACGCAGCTTTTGTACCTTTACTGTGCAGGCGGTCAGGCAGCTCATGACCACACCAAGCGAGCGGGGAGGTGAGCCAAGGTAGGCTGAAGCCCAAGATAATCGAGCATGCAGGCCAAGACCACGAAGAGTAGAGGGACGAAGCAGGTTCCCCGGCAAGACCCTTGCGGGCAACCTCGGCAGCCCGGCAAGATCCTTCTGGGACAGCTCGCCCACCAGCAGCGAGCCACCCTTGAGCCCGCCCCAACACCATCATCAACATGGGGCCGGGACTCGAGAAGGCACCTTTGTGGTGGCATGCAGATCTTTGTGAATACATATTCAAGATCAGGATGAGGATTAGAAGGCAGCGATCCTCGGCAAGATCTTTGCCAGGAAGGCTACCAAGACCCCGGCAAGACCCTTGCGGGGCGATCTGTCTGCAGCAAGACCCTTGCCGAGCCACCCGGCAAGGCCCTCACCAAGGGCCTTGGCGGGGCCACCCATGAACCAGTGATGACCAAGCTTCCACGCCGTTTGGATCGGCTGCCAGTAACCAGCTGGCGGGCACTGCGTGGCAACATGCAGCTCGAGCCAACTCATCAAGCGCTGCGTGGCGGCATGTAGATCTTCGTGAAGGCTCCACCACGCGCCACCTCAGCTGCTGCCTGCCTACATGGCACCGCCGCATCCTTGGCGGCGTGTCGGCGAGGAGGCGACAGCAGACGGGGCGAGGCCTCGCCCGTCCCGATAAAGCAAGGGACACCTAAGCGGTGTATTAAATGCATCTTGTCACTGTCTGAGGATAACCTGCTAGCGCTGTACACCTTTCCACCTCATGTGTGCCCTTGTGGCAACCTTTTTCCTATAAAAGGAGGCCGAGGTGACCGGAGAAGGATTGGCTCTTTGAACCACAAGCTGACCACAGCTAGTTCGAGAGCTCAAGAACTCTCGAAATACACCCACCAAAGCAGGACTAGGGTTTCCGCATCCTTGCGGCGAACCTGGTAAGCGATCCTTGTGCTGTCTACTAGCCCTCCTCTCTCGCAACCCTGCGCCCGGCAACCGTGGTAGGGATTCTTGTGATCCATAGGTGTCATTCCACACGACATCTTTGGCGCGCCCGGTAGAAGCGCAATTGTGAGAATCTGGTGCAGTAGTTAGCCTAGCAGTTCTTCGTCGCCATGGCCCCTAAGAAGAAGGCGACCACGGCGATCGGCTCGTTAGGAGCGAGCGGCCCGTCTGTCGCGACGGCGGCGGATCGGTCGCGAACAAGACCGGGAGCGAGCCGAGCACCAGCTCGCCCGGTAGTCGAACTGGGGAGCGGAGTCGTTCGTCGCCAGACGACCGGTTACGCCGCGGATCAAAAGCAGAGCTGCCCCCGGCGGCAGGGGCCCTCAGGTGTCGTTGTGCCGACTCGGTGTGGTCGGCGACCTCGGGGCGCATACACCAGCGACCACCCGCGTTCTTCCATGGTGTGCGCCGAACAAGCGTCACCACGTTGGTGACCCTGGGCACCGCCGTGGGAAGAGCCATGTCGTCGTCGGCAAGATGAAGGATTCAACCACGCTTCGCGAGCGCTGGTGAAAATGGCACACAACCGCTGGGTCGTGGCGGAGCTCCTTCTAACATAGTTAGAAGTCGAAGCGCCCTCGATGCGGCTATATCTCCCCGATGTCGAGAGCGCGACTTAGAAGCATAACCGCATTGAAAGCAATGCCATAAGTGAGGTAATCTTCACACAACCCATGTAATACATAAGGAAAGAGATACATAGTTGGCTTCGATTCGCCACTTCACACAATACATAAATAAACATCCATCATTGAGTACACTCAAGGTCGACTCTGGGACCAAAAAAAAAAGATACCCCAAATGCTACAGATCCCGATCGTCCCAAGCTGAGCACCACTCTGATCATCGGGAAAAGACACATAATAACGACCACGTTCCTCGTCGAACTCCACTTGAGCTCGGTTCGTCACCTGCCTTGGCATCGTCGGAACTGCAAGTGTTTGGTAGAATCTGTGAGTCACGGGGACTCGACAATCTCACACCGCGAGATCAAGACTATTTAAGCTTATAGGAAGGACAGAGTTGTAAGGTGGAGCTGCAGCAGCGACTAGCATATATGGTGGCTACATACATCAAAAGAGGCGAGAAGAGCAAAGCACGGTCGTGAAGCTAGTAGCGATCAAAAGTGATCTGAACTACTTCGTCGAGACATAACTCCAACACCGTGTTCACTTCCGGACTCCGAGAAGAGACCATCACAGTTACACCTTGATTGATGTGTATTTTATTTGAGGTCAACTTGGGTTTTCTACAGCGGACATTAACAAATTCCCATCTGCCTCATAACATGAGCACGGCTTTGAAAGATATTACCTGCGGTGTCCCAACAGCCCATTATAAGCTCTCACGGTCAGCGAAGGATATTCCTTCTCACGGGAAGACCGATCAATCTCGGAATCCCGGACTACAAGACATTTCGACAGCAATAAAACAAGACCAGCAAAGCCACCCGATTGTGCCGACAAATCCCGATAGGAGCTGCACATATCTCGTTCTCGGGGCACACGGATGAGACAGTCCTCTGAGTAAAACCAGCCCTCGAGTTGCCCGTGGTGGCCCACTGAGCTCGGTTCGGGCCAGCACTTTCGAAGGAGCACTTGGTCGAGGGGGTTAAAATAAAGATGACCCTCGGGCTCGCGAAAACCGGGAAAAAGGCTTGGTGGCAAATGGTAAAACCAATGTTGGGCCTTCTTTGGGCGAGTCTTATTCAAAGCGAACTGTCAAGGGGTCCATAAATCACCCAACCGTGTAAGGAGCGAAATCAAGGAACATAACACGGTATGGCGGAAACTAGGGTGGCAAGAGTGGAACAAAACACCAGGCATAAGGCGAGCCTTCCACCTTTACCAAGTATATAGATGCATTAATTATAGCAGATATATATTGTGATATCTAACAAGTAAACATGTTCAAAAAGGAACAACATCTCCATGTTCAACAAGGAACAAACTTCAACTTCACGCAACTAGCAGCGCTATAAGAGGGGCTGAGCAAAGCGGTAACATAGCCAATCAGCGGTTTGCTAGGAAAAGGATGGTTAGGGGCTGACATGGCAATATGGGTGGCATGATATAGCAAGTGGTAGGCATCGTAGCATAGGCATAGCAAAAGGCGAGCAACTAGCATAGCAAAGATAGAAGTGATTTCGAGGTATGGTCATCTTGCACGCAATGTTCTCGAGTTGTCGAAAGCTTGATCCTCGTAAGCGTTCTCAACAGGTTCCTCGTTCACGTACTCGTCTCCGGCTCTACCCAAAGCAACAACACAAACAAAGGAACCACAATAAATCACGGTGCAATGCACAATCAACATGATGCAAAACATGACATGATATGCGAGATGTGATATGCAATGCGTATCTGCGCTCTCGGAAGGAAAATGATGAACCAGGCATCAACTTGGCAAACCAAGTATGCCACTGGAAAGATGAGATGATTTGGTTGAAATCGATATAAAGATCACGGAATCGGATGCGGTTTGCAAATGACAAGCAAAACAAGAATGGCACAAATCTGCCATTAACAGCATGATGCCACTTAGCAAGCAACAAGAAATTAAGCTACTGCACCCAAACGTACCAACAAAGTATATGGCAGTGATCTACACAAGATGCTTGACAAAAGATGAGCACTGAGCTACGGCTAGTTCACATCATAACAGGTTCAAACAAGCATGGCAAAAGTGCACAAAATATCAGGCTGGACATGGCAAAAACAGCATCAGGTTGCAATGTTCAGAGCAACAAAACTACATGCTACAGGAACTTAAAATAGCAAAACAAGGCATGGCATGAATCTACTCAAAGCATAGAACAAAAGTCCCTTACTGACCATAAGCCAAAAAGGATCAGAAAATATAGTAACACCCATGTCAATATCGAAAGTTTCGTTAACAGATTCAGCAACATGGCATGTCAAAAACTGATAACAAGTAGGCATGTTTACAAGCTCAATGCACTCACTACAGAGCCTTATATGATAAACTAAGCATACATACATCAGAAGACATGGCATAGAAGACATACATGGCAAGAACAATAACATAGCATACATGGATCAACCACAACAACCTTGGCAAAATTGAATAACATGTAAACAATCTGCCAGGAAACATTTGATAGCAAAAGTAGAGCTCGATTGACTCAAGCTATGGCACTCCATAATTGCAAACAAGGGCATGGATGGATAGAGCAAGACATGCTTAACAAAACATCCTTACTGAAGTATCTCAAAATATGCATGGATCTCTCGGTAGCATCAAGTTAACATGGCATCAAAATATCAATAAACAAGGCTGAAAACAGCAACATCAGGACACCTACTTTGCATGCTTGTGCTAGTCACCACATAGATCACAAAAATACATGGCATACACCCTGGAAAGATGGCATGGCATATTACAAAACACATGTAGGACTCAAATTCATAGGGTGCACACATCAATCATGGCAAAAATAACAAAAGTGCAAGTTCTGTTAGAAGCGAGAAACTAACATCACATAGCCCTCTTCCAACAGCATTTCGGGCATCAAGATGAGCTCAAATGAAAATGATGCAATGAGATGAAATGATCTACTCTTGAGGCGAACATTTTGACATATTATACGCGCAAAATGGAGCTACTGATGCAAAGTTGCAGCTCGTTGAAAATGACACAAAATATCACGAGATGAAAAACTTAGAAGAAAATTTGAGGAGGAAGAAGAAGTCAGCATTAGGATCGGTCAAGGATCGGATCAGGCGATCGGATCGAGACGGCTGCGTGGATCTGCGGGAGATCCTTGAGAGGAGGAGAGGCAGGCAGCTGGGAGGAACTCCGGCCAGGCGTGGCAGCCGGACGGGAGCCGAGAGCAGCAGATGGCCCGGCCAAGCAGTGGCAGCTGAGCCGGCCAGGCTGGCCAGGTGAGCCCGAGGCAGAGCCTTGCGAGGCTCAGGCCCAGGTGTGAGCTCAGGCAGCCGGAGACCCGGCCGGGGAGCCCAGGCCTGGCAGAGCCTTGTGTGGATGGCGGCCAGGCGTGCCAGCGTGTAGTGAGTAGGCTTGAGGCGTGCTATGGCCCGATTAAATCCGGCGGCAGCGTCCATGTTGGAGGATGAATTTTAGCTTTCGGGGGGAAGACCCGGATTTGGAGGGGAGGTGTTTAAATAGGCATAGGGAGCTAGGAGAGTCAAATGAGGTGTAGTTTTACGCCCACGATCGTGATCGAGAGCGGAGGAAGCATGGAAGTGACTTAGATGGGTTATTGGGCTATTTTGAAGGGGTGTTGGGCTGCAACTTAAAAGAGGCCTTCTTGAGAGTCACGGTTAACCGTTGGAGTACCAAGCGAGCTCAAATGACCGAAACTTGACGGTGGTCTCTGGTATGGTATACCAAGGCCACTAGACAAACCTCGGTCCATTCGAGAAGGTTTAGTACCCTTTGCGGAAAAAGCGTAAAAGGGCATGCGGGGAGATAGGAGTGCGGATTGCAAAAGCGGACAGCGGGAAAAATGCTCGGAATCATGAGGCGAACACGTATGCAAATCGATGCACATGATGACATGATATAAAATGCATGACATGGACAAAATGCAAAATGAAGAAAAACCCAACCACGGAGGAATATCATATCACAATGCGAAAATGGCAAGAGTTGGAGTTACAAATATGGAAAGTTACTTCGGGGTGTTACAACCTCCACCACTACAAGAGGATCTCGTCCGAGATCTAGGACTGAAAAGAACTCGGATATTCGGAACGGAGGTGATCCTCGCGCTCCCAGGTAGCTTCTCGGTCGGAATGGTGTGACCACTTCACTTTCAAGAATTTGATTGACTTGTTGCGAGTCTTGCGCTCGGTTTCTTCAAGAATAGCAACGGGGTGCTCATGATAAGAGAGATCTTCTTGAAGGTCAATCTCTTGAAGTTGATAGTGCGTTCAGAGAGTCTTGAAGCACTTGCGAAGGCTGTGACACGTGAAACACATCGTGCACATTTGCGAAGTTGGATGGAAGCTCAAGTTGATAGGCGAGATCGCCTCTTTTGCCAATGATCTTGAAAGGACCCACGTATCTAGGGGCAAGCTTCCCTTTGATACGAGCGGCGAGTGCCTTTCATTGGAGAGGCGGAGGTAGACATGGTCTCCGATTTCAAAAGCCACATCACGGTGCTTATCATCATAATAGCTCTTACGGCGCGATTACGCGGCTTTGAATTCTCACGAATGACTTTGCACATTTCTTACTTACGTGATCAAGTCATTGCCAAGAAGTTGGCGTTCACTGTCTCGGACCAATTGAGAGGAATCGGCACTTTACGCCATAGAGAATTTCGAATGGGGCCTTGCGAACTAAGCGGAAGCTGTTGTTGTAGGAGAACTTCGGCATATGGAAGACAATCTTCCCACTTCATACGAAAGAAATGACACAAGCCACGAGCATATCTTCAAGGATTTGATTTACTCGCTCAACTTGGCCACTTGTTTGAGGATGGAAAGCTGTCTGAAAGCAGATGTTGGTGCCCATGGCCTTACGAAAAGAATCCCAAAACTTGGAGGTAAAGATGCTGCCCGATGCGAAGAGATCACTTGTGGAATGCCGTGCAAGGAGACAATCACGGAGGTGTATAGCTCATGCCAAGCGAGCTGCTGTGATGGATTCTTTGATAGGAAGAAAATGAGCCACTTTAGTAAGCTTGTCAATGACAACGAAGATAGCATCATTTCCACGCTTGGACTTTGGAAAACCAGATCCACGAAGTCCATTTCAATATGATCAAACTTCCATTCGGAATAGCAAGAGGTTGGAGGAGACCAGCTGGTCTTTGGTGTTCTGCCTTTCACTCTTCTGCGGACATCACACTCATTCACGAATTGAGCAATTTCTCGCTTCATTCGAGTCCACCAATATATTGCTTGAGGTCATGGTACATCTTCAGTACTTCGGGATGAATGGATAGAAAGCGAATTGTGAGCCTCGTTCATAATGACTTTCTCGAGATCACCCTTAGGAACCACAATCCGGTCCTCAAAGAAAAGAGTATCTTTGTCATCAATGTGGAAGCACTTGTACTTGGAAATGCCCTTGTCGATACCACGTTTCACCTTTTCACCATGGTATCCAGAAGTTGAGCCTCACGAATCTGATCTTCCAAAGTAGGAGAGACTATGAGGTTGGCAAGAAAGCCTTGAGGAACAACTTGAAGATTCAGCTGCGGAAGCTTCACGAAGATCCGGTTGGAAGGGCTTGAGGTTAAGCATTGCGATAAGCCTTCCTGCTCAAAGCATCTGCAATGACATTGGCCTTGCCGGAGTATATTCAATACTTGGGTTGTACTCTTGAATCATTTCGACCCATCGAGTGCACTTTGAGGTTGAGGTTGGGTTGAGTGAAGATATACTTGAGACTCTTGTGATCGGTGAAAATGTCCACTTTCCTTCCCAACAAGAGATGTCTCCATGTTATCAATGCATGGACAAGCTGCCGTAACTCAAGATCGTGAGTGGGGTAGTTCTTTTCGTTGAGCTTCAAGCTGGCGAGAGGTATAAGCCACAACTCTCTTCTCTTGCATTAACACAGCACGAGACCTTGAAGAAGCATCATCGAAAACTTCAAATGGCTTGGATTCATCGGGAGGAGTCAAGGCAGGGAGCTGTGATGAGTTTCTCTTTGAGTATTGAAAGCAACGTCACACTCGGAGACGGACATACTTCACATACTTACGGAGAAGGTTGGAAAGAGGCTTTGCAATCTTGGAGAAATTCTCAACGAATCTTGACAATAGCTTGCAAGACCAAAGAAAGCTGCGGGCTGCTTGACATTCGAGGAGGTTCCCAATTCACAATTGCGGACACCTTCTCGGGATTAACTATTGATGCCCTTGGCGGAGATGATATGACCAAGATAAAGCACTTCATCAAGCCAAAATTCACATTTGGAGAACTTAGCATAAATTGATACTCTCAAGAGCTTGTCTAGCACCAATGCAAATGTTTGGCATGATCCTTCTTATTCTTGGAAGACCAAAATATCATCAAGATAGACCAAGGCAGATTCATTGGTGTAGGGGTTGAAGATGAAGTTCATCATCCAGGAGAATGTTGGAGGAGCATTGACAAAGGCGAAAGACATGACGAATATATTCATAAGAACCAAAAGCTTGTTCTAGAATTTGTCTTGTGAATATCTTGATTTCCTTGGCAGATCACGAATCTGATGATAACAGTCCATTCTCGAATAAGAAGGTCAAGGACAAGCTTGGAGAACACTTTACGCGCCCCTCTTGAGTTGCTCGAGAAGCTCATTGATCTTGGGATGGAACTTGTTCTTGACAAATGTCTTTGGGCAACGTGTTGGCATAACGAAAATTGACCCATCCATCTTCCAGCAAAGGTCTTGACATGAAAGAATCATCGATGCACCGATGTATCAAATAAGACTTTTGCGGGAATATCATTAGCGAGAAGATTACCCATTATCACATCAGGAAGATTCCTCTGCCTGAGCTGCATTCATCATATTGACCTTTGCAATACTTTGGATTATGCTTGACCCTTGCATTGCTTTGGAAGATTTCCACGGGAGGAGGAGGCGGAAGGCGCCTTTGGTTGAAGCACTTGTTAGCATAGTGACCTTTCTGCTGACATTTGTTGCAAGTCACCTCGGAGAGCGGACGGTGGTAAGGAGCACTTGACCTTGGAGCTTGAGAATTAGACTTGTTACGATAGCTTGGGTTGGGTGGGTGGGAAGATCCACGGCCACCTGAGTTCTTCTGGCGATAAAGGTGTGAGCCGGAGGAGGAAGGTAGAACTTCTGCTGCTTAGCTGCCACTTGAGAGGAAGAAGAAGAATGAGACGCATCCTGATTCTCTTCTTAGAAGCCTCACATTTGAGCTGGGCAGCTTCTTGCTTGATGCCATGTTGTAGAATTCATCATACTTATCGGCTCAAAAAGCACAAGAGCTAATTGCAGATCTTCTCTCGAGACCACCTACAGATTGATAGATCATACTCTTTTCATCGAGGGACGTCTTGCTTAGCAAAGCAGCGAGCTTATAGAACTGGATATTGTATTGATAGACAGACATGTTGCCTTGCTTGAGATTGCGGAACTCCTCACGCTTGCTCTCAACAACACTTTTGAATGTGGTGAGCTCTGAAATCTCGGCGGAACTCATCGGTAATGACATGACCTCCTCTGGAATCTTTGTATTGCTGGTACCACTCGGCAGCTTGATCCTTGAGTTGAAGCGATGCAAACTTGACAAAGTCCTCGAGTGCGACATTGCTACAATCAAAATGCTTGCAGATGTCCACAAGCCAATAAATCGGCGTCGTGGCCTCGACACGAAGCTGAAAGACTTGGCTGATTAGCGAGGCGGCGAGAGTAGCAAAGTGCGGCTGATTGTTGCCTTGACCTTGATTTCCTTGATTGCCTTGCCCTTGAGTACGTTCTTGCAAGAGCTGCAAAATCATCGAGCATTGGCATTGGTGGCTGCCATGATAGCTTGCCGGCCTCCGGGAGGCGGAGGTGGAGGTGGAGGTTCGGTGATCCCCATCATTGCGATCCGGATTGAGGCAGCGTTGGCGGAGCCATCTGAAGAGGGTGACATCCGTTAGTCCTTTGATAGACAAATAGTCAAGTAGAATCAGCGGATAGAAATTGCAACATATAGTCTTCACAATAAACATTGAACAAGAATGAGCAGATGAATTCAAAGTTAATCATCACCGTCCATTAAGGTGAGAAGCCACTTAGATAAAGATATGGAAACAACATCATGTTCGAATATGAAAACAAAAGATTGGCTTCTAGAATGAGCGGAACAAACACATGATAGAATTTACGCCCAAAGTGTTAGTGGTGGGGCCCACACGGACCACGACGTATAGCGGGCGTCACGAATGACAAACAAGGCGTCCCGAATCAGCATAGCCAAGGATTCTTTAAGGCGTCTCGCGATGTAAACCGTGAATGGGCGGACCACTAAGCGTTGAACCCCAATCTCAAATCATACATGCATCGGGAAGAATATGCTAAGCTACTAGAATTCCCACCTATAAACTCCGAAACTTTCTGGTTATGCAATCTGGTGTTGGGGATACGGGGGACACAAAATATATCACCCAAACTAACAATACCTAGATCCATTGTATCCATCCGTCAACACATAACCAAAAATCCTCGGAAATCGTGTACCTCGACCTTGAAAAACATCCGTTATACAAGTCATGGCAATACTCCCGCTTTTCGCCCGATCTTTGGGTTATCAGGGTTATCTCACCAACAACTGCACAAAAGAGATTTCGATGTCGGCAAAACTCGGTATTCGAGAACTGCAGCGATAAAATTGTGGCGACAACACCTCGGACTCAACTCCCGGGACACTGCCACAACCCCTAAATGTCGGGAGGCACCAAGAACAATGTTCTCGTCACAAAACCATCGAACGATTCCAAGATACCAGCGTGATCCTAAAAATTTTTTAGTGAAATTTGAGAGAGAAGAGTCAAAACTCTCGTCGGGAGACCTCACCGAGGCGGCGAGAAGGGGTGGGGAGTAAAAAGAATCCTACTCTCGATATATATAATCCTAAGACTCAAAACATTTTCCATTCTAGACTCAACAGCATGACAAACAATCAAGTAGGGGCTCCTAAGTCGGGAAGGCTCGATTACCAACATAGCGCCCTCGATGCGGCTATATCTCCCGCGTGTCGAGGCACGACTTAGAGCATAACGCATTGAAAGCAATATGCATAAGTGAGGTAATCTTCACACAACCCATGTAATACATAAGGAAAGAGATACATAGTTGGCTTACGTCGCCACTTCACACAATACATAAATAAACATCCATCATTGAGTACACTCAAGGTCCGACTACGGAACCAAAATAAAAGAAGATACCCCAAATGCTACAGATCCCGATCGTCCCAGCTGGGCACCACTCTTGATCATCGAGGAAAAGACACATAATAACGACCACGTTCTCGTCGAACTCCACTTGAGCTCGGTTCGTCACACTGCAGCATCGTCGGAACACAACTGTTTTGGTAGAATCTGTGAGTCACGGGGACTCAGCAATCTCACACCAGCGAGATCAAGACTATTTAAGCTTATAGGAAGGACAGAGTAGTAAGGTGGAGCTGCTGCAGCGACTAGCATATATGGTGGCTACATCGCAAAGAGAAGCGAGAAGAGGAAGCAAAACACGGTCGTGAAGCTAGTAGCGATCAAGTGATCTGAACTACTTCGTCGAACATAACTCCAACACCGTGTTCACTTCCGGACTCCGCGAGAAGAGACCATCACAGTTACACTGCGTGATTGATGTGTATTTTATTTGAGGTCAACCGGGTTTTCTGGCGGACATTAACAAATTCCCATCGCCTCATAACATGAGCACGGCTTTGAAAGATAATACCTGCGGGGTGTCCCAACAACCCATTATAAGCTCTCACGGTCAGCGAAGGATATTCCTTCTACGGAAGACCCGATCAATCTCGGAATCCCGGACTACAAGACATTTCGACAGCAATAAAACAAGACCAGCAAAAGCCGCCCGATTGTGCCGAAACAAATCCCGATAGGAGCTGCACATATCTCGTTCTCGAGGCACATCCGGATGAGCAGACCATACGAGTAAAACCAAGCCTCAAGTTTCCCTTTGGTGGCCCGCTTGATGCTCTAGTTTGGACCAGCACTCGAAGGAACACTGGTCGGGGGTTAAAATAAAGATGACCCTCGGGCTCGCGAAAACCGGGGAAAAAGGCTTAGGTGGCAAATGGTAAAACCAAAGTTGGGCCTTCTTTGGGCGAGTCTTATTCAAAGCGAACTGTCAAGGGGTCCCATAAATCACCAACCGTGTAAGAGCACGAAATCAAGGAACATAACACGGTATGGCGGAAACTAGGGTGGCAAGAGTGGAACAAAACACCAGGCATAAGGCGAGCCTTCCACCCTTTACCAAGTATATAGATGCATTAATTATAGCAGATATATATATTGTGATATCCCCAACAAGTAAACATGTTCCAAAAGGAACAACATCTCCATGTTCAACAAGGAACAAACTTCAACTTCTGCAACTAACAGCGAGCTATAAGAGGGCTGAGCAAAGCGGTAACATAGCCAATCAGCGGTTTGCTAGGAAAAGGATGGTTAGGGGCTGACATGGCAATATGGGTGGCATGATATAGCAAGTGGTAGGCATCGCAGCATAGGCATAGCAAAAGCGAGCAACTAGCATAGCAAAGATAGAAGTGATTTCGAGGGTATGGTCATCTTGCACGCAATGTTCTCGAGTTGTCGAAAGCTTGATCCTCGTAAGCGTTCTCAACAGGTTCCTCGTTCACGTACTCGTCTCCGGCTCTACCCAAAGCAACAACACAAACAAAGGAACCACAATAAATCACGGTGCAATGCACAATCAACATGATGCAAAACATGACATGATATGCGAGATGTGATATGCAATGCGTATGTGCGCTCGGAAGGAAAATGATGAACCAGGCATCAACAGGCAAACCAAGTATGCCACTGGAAAGATGAGATGATTTGGTTGAAATCGATATAAAGATCACGGAATCGGATGCACGGTTTGCAAATGACAAGCAAAACAAGAATGGCACAAATCTGCCATTAACAGCATGATGCCACTTAGCAAGCAACAATAAATTAAGCTACTGCACCCAAACGTACCAACAAAGTATGGCAGTGATCTACACAAGATGCTTGACAAAAGATGAGCACTGAGCTACGGCTAGTTCACATCATAACAGGTTCAAACAAGCATGGCAAAAGTGCACAAAATATCAGGCTGGACATGGCAAAAACAGCATCAGGTTGCAATGTTGAGAGCAGCAAAACTACATGCTACAGGAACTTAAAATAGCAAAACAAGGCATGGCATGAATCTACTCAAAGCATAGAACAAAAGTCCCTTACTGACCATAAGCCAAAAAGGATCAGAAAATATAGTAACACCATGTCAATATGAAAGTTTAGTTAACAGATTCAGCAACATGGCATGTCAAAAACTGATAACAAGTAGGCATGTTTACAAGCTCAATGCACTCACTACAGAGCCTTATATGATAAACTAAGCATACATACATCAAGAAGACATGGCATAGAAGACATACATGGCAAGAACAATAACATAGCATACATGGATCAACCACAACAACCTTGGCAAAATTGAATAACATGTAAACAATCTGCCAGGAAACATTTGATAGCAAAAGTAGAGCTCGATTGACTCAAGCTATGGCACTCCATAATTGCAAACAAAGGCATGGATGGATAGAGCAAGACATGTTTAACAAAACATCCTTACTGAAGTATCTCAAAATATGCATGGATCTCTCGGTAGCATCAAGTTAACATGGCATCAAAATATCAGCAAAACAGGCTGAAATCAGCAACATCAGGACACCTACTTTGCATGCTTGTGCTAGTCACCATAGATCACAAAAATACATGGCATACACCCCTGGAAAGATGGCATGGCATATTACAAAACACATGTAGGACTCAAATTCATAGGGTGCACACATCAATCATAGCAAAAATAACAAAAGTGCAAGTTCTGTTAAAAGCAGAAACTAACATCACATAGCCCTCTTCAACAGCATTTCAGGCATCAAGATGAGCTCAAATGAAAATGATGCAATGAGATGAAATGATCTACTCTTGAGCGAACATTTTGATATATTACAGCATAAAATGGAGCTACAGATGCAAAGTTACATCGTTGAAATGACAAAAAATACATCGAGGATAAAAACTTAGAAGAAAGGAGGAGAAAGAAATCAGGGCTTCGGATCAAGGGATCCGGATCGGCCCGATGAGCCGAGATGCAGCTCATGTGCGGAGGAGTCTGGCAGGAGCGCGGGCAAGGGAAGGCAGGGCAGGACCCGGCCGGGCGTGGAAGCCGATGGCCGGTGGCCAGGCAGGCTGGGGTGGCCGCGGAGGCCTTGGCAGAGGGCAGCCCGGCAGCGTGGCAGCCGAGGCAGCGGCCCGAGCCTTGGCCGGCGGGCTGAACGAAGGCGGCGGGAGCCTGGGCGTGAGGCCAGGGTCAGTGAGCCAGGGCCAGCGGCATCCCGGGAGGGAGGGGGCCCATGGCGGCCAGGTGATGGCCAGCTGACCGGCCACGGCGATGTCAGCGTGGCTGAAGCCGGTGTGGCCCGGGCGGATGTCCATCGTGGTAGCGGAGGAATTTTTAGGGTTAGGAGAGGAAGAGACCGGATTTGGAGGAGGTGTTTAAATAGGCATAGAGAGCTAGGAGAGTCAAATGAGGTGTAGTTTTAGCCCTACGATCGTGATCGAGCGACGGAGAGCATGGAAGTGACTTAGATGGGTTATTGGGCTGTTTTGAAGGGTGTTGGGCTGCAACAAAAGAGGCCTTTCTTGAGAGTCACGGTTAACCGTTGGAGTACCAAAGCGAGCTCAAATGACCGAAACTTGACCGGTGGTCTCTGGGTGGTATACCAAGGCCACTTGACAAACCTCGGTCCATTCGAGAAGGTTTAGTACCGCACGGAAAAAGCGTAAAAGGGGGGCAGGGGAGATAGGAGTGCGGATTGCAAAAGCGGACAGCGGAAAAATGCCGGAATCATGAGGCGAACACGTATGCAAATGCGATGCACATGATGACATGATATAAAATGCATGACATGGACAAAATGCAAAATGAAGAAAAACCCAACCACGGAGGGAATATCATATCACAATGCTGAAAATGGCAAGAGTTGGAGTTACAAATATGGAAAGTTACTTCGGGTGTTACATTCTGAGAA
>JAHIAM010018766.1:0-10293 GCA_021605205.1 Aegilops longissima
TCTTAAAGGCGTCACTTCTCCTCCCTACAAGAAATCCATCCAGATCTAAGAGGTGAAAGGGGAAGGTCTAATTCGAAATTCCAGATCTTCTTGGTCTTGGTTACTCTTCGGTGGTGATCCATTATATTGATGTCTTCATTTTTTGCTTCGTCATCAAGATGATCCATCCTTTCTTGAGGTTCCATCGTTACGAATAGTAGAGGGAGATGAAAGGGAATGCTATAAGGGTAATAATCAGGATTAACCCATGAAGCATTGATCCTCTCAAGTTTGAACAAATAAAACTCGAGTAAAATTAAGGTAAAAAGTTTCAACATGGGCAATGTCAATGCCTGGTCGAGGAAGGTGAAAGGGGTTTCAAAGCAGGGAATAATTATTGGTTCCATGGAATTGATTCTCATCGAGGTGGCTAAATGAATTACAACGAGTCCACGGGAGGAAAACCGGGAATAGGGGTGTACGGAAGTCACTTTCAATCCTGGAAGTGGGTTAGGGTCCACCATGTGGGTTAAAATGGAAGGGTGATGCGTCTTGCCGATCATTAAGTAAGGCTTTCGGAGGGTAGGCTATCGGTTATGTTGGCAACAACGTCGGTCCAAGGGGCGAGGGGAAGAACCCCCTCTCTTGAGCAAAGGGACCATTAGGAAAGTTCTCTCCATCGGTGGATTCGGAATGTCATCAACAATAGTAAAGTTCTTACTAACGAGTTGTACACCAAGGTGTTTTACATAAGCGAAGATTACTCCTTACATAATATAGATCACAAGAAGGGTTAAGCAAACCAAAGGAAAGGAAGGTGATTACTAGGTTAAGCAGGAATGGAAGTAAAATGTGTTAAACCATTATATGGGGTATATCCTTTCCAAAGTCAGCGAGGTATCACAAGCAGGATATAAAGTAAAGAACCCTTTAGGTGAGGAAAAATTTATGACATTACCAATCATATAAAGACCATTTATAACTCTTGGAAACATGTCCCAACCATCATATCTGAATTCAGATCGATGGTTGAGATACCTCGAACTCGGATGCCTAAGAAGGGGGTGCAAACGGTTTGGGGTGGTGTTGCAAGATCACCGAGGAATGAACTTGGGAGCAAGACCGAATCAACAGTTCATCATTAAACCAAGGAGAGGGCAGGAGGGGATATGGGCTGCGACAATTCATTGAGATTAACTAAGATGGATTTCCCTTATGTGAACAAGGAGATAACATTTTCGGAAAGATATAATGATGTATTTAAGAATACATCCATTAAACATTGGTTGGAGGTGCACCCGAAATATGGGCATAGGTAGCATGATCAATGTTAGGGCGATTTAATAAGCTGGGACCTTGAAGTATGTCTAGAGGGGGTGATTAGACTACTTGACCAATTAAAAACCCTTTTCCCAATTTTAGAGTTTGACAGATTTTAGCTATCTTAGGACAAGTCAAGCAATCATCCACAAATCAAGCAAGAATGCAAAGAGTATATAGGAGCGGAAATTAAAGCATGCAACTTGCAAGAAAGTAAAGGGAAGGGTTTGGAGATTCAAGCAATTGGAACCGGATGTTTTTGGGTGGTTGATGGTGGTGCTATCGTACCTCCGTTGATGGAACTTCAACCCCGAAGGATAGCAGTTGCGGAGTCCCGGAGGCTCCACCCCGAAGGGTCCACGAAAAACAACCTTGTCTATCCCACCATGGCCGTCGCCCCGAAGGACTTGCCTCACTAGCGGTGATCTTCACGAGTAAGCGATCTCCTTGCCCTTACAAACTCCTTGGTTCAACTTCACAATCTTGTCGGGGCTCCCAAGTGACACCTAGCCAATCTAGGAGACACCACTCTCCAAGTAACAAATGGTGTGTTGATGAAACTCCTTGCTCTTGTGCTTCGATAGTCTCCCCAACACTCAACTCTCTCCATAGGATTTGGATCGGTGGAAAGAGGTTTGAATGGAAAGCAACTTGGGAAGGCTAGAGATCAAGATTCATATGGTAGGAATGGAATATCTTGGCCTCAACACATGAGTAGGTGTTCTTTCTAGAAATGGTAAGTTGGAAGTGTGGTTGTCTTATGGCTCTCTCCACGAATGAAGAGGAGGTGGAGGGGTATATAGCCTCCACAAAAATCTAACCACAATTTACCAAACTCGGTGGGACCGATTCAAAGACTCGGTGGACCGATTTATAAACCTAGTGATTAGTGATTTTGGGGGATGACATCCTCGGTGAGACCGATTGGTTAGGGTTAGGGCATAAGTAATCTCGGTGAACCGATTACAAAACTTCGGTGAGACCGATTTTGGTAATAAGCTTTCGGAGGTTGGTCGGGTAAACTCGGTGGGACCGATTTGCTCTTTTGGTGAGACGAAATGTTACAAAAGAAACGAGAGTTTACATTGCAATCTCGGTGGGACCGATCGCTCCCGTTGACCGAAACCTTATGAAGAAGCGAGAATTACAATTCCATCTCGGTGAGAGAGATCCCTATCGGTGGACCGATTTGCCTAGGGTTTGTGGCGTGGCTATGACTTTTTCGGTGGTGCGGGTAGGAAGAATCGGTTGACCGATTTTGGCTTTGGTTTAGGTCATTTGTGGATTGGAGAAATGTGCATATCACTAAGCACATGAACAAGAGGCCATTAAGCAACACCTCATCCCTCCTTGATAGTATTGGCTTTTCCTATAGACTCAATGTGATCTTGGATCACTAAAATGTAAAATGAAGAGTCTTGAGCTTTTGAGCTTGGCCAATCCTTTGTCCTTAGTATTTTGAGGATCCACTTTCATCATCCATGCCATGCCTTCATTGAGCTTTCCTGAAATAATAGTTTGGAATAGCATTAGCTCAATAGGCTATATGTTTTATGAATTACCAAAACCACCTAGGGATAGTTGCACTTTCAATCTCCCCTTTTTAATTGATGAAACATAAGATCAAACTTGACAAATGATAATAAGATTGAAAAACATTTGCTTTGAAAATGTGAAACAAACTCCCCTAAATTTGTGCATAGTTTAAGATTTGCTTTGGACTGCAAATGCACAAGAATTAGGCTCATGGGTTACTCTTCCATGTCACATACATCTTGGTGGGGCTCAAAATGATAAAGATTGAATACATGCACTCATCACCAAGCAAGGTGAATGATCAATAGGATAGATAAGATAATATCATCAAACATGCATATTGACATGATCAAACACATGATCATCAATGTCTCACAAGAATAGCATAGTATCTCAAGCAATCAAAAGCAAACAAGTTTGAACCACCAAATCAAGAGAACAAAACACCTCTCTCTCTGAAGCCTATGATCTAAATTTTTCTCCCCTTTGGCAACAAGTTACCAAAAGTTCATAGAAAATGCATAGTGCTAGATGAACTCTCGGGCTTGATCTTGGTGGTGGTGTAGAGATGGCTCCTTGGGGAAGACTTTAGTTGATGTGGGGTGGAGGTTGGTCTTTGGGCTGGTTGCCTTTGGGGGGGCTGTGGTGGGCAGATGATGGTGCTCTAGTGTCAATGCACTCACGATCTCGGCTTTAGGCACTCTGCAAATACATTGGTGGTAGTCTTGCCCTTCCTCTCCCTGCATGTCATCCTGTTGCTCCTCTGGTGAATCTGTTACTTTGACATCTAGATCATAGAATTTTTGTTCCATGATTCTTTCCAAGCTCTTGATTTTGAGTGAGGTGGCCAATCCCTTCTCAATCCTCGGAGATGATGCTATCAAGTAAAACTCTCCCTTGTTCTTCAAAAATATTCGATGCCTCCTCTTGAGTTGGCATCTTGGCCCTTCTCCTTCCTTGCCTTCTCCTTCTTCTCTTGAGCGGCGATGATGGATCATTCTCATTCATGACAACCTCATTGTCCTCAAAGTCTGATAAAGTGGAAAATGTTCCTTATCCAATAGATATTTTCTGCCCATCTTTGAGTTAATCAACTCCCGAATGGGGGCATATCCACAACTCCTCTTATGATCTTTGCATCCTCTTAATGGTTTCAACTATAAGGCTCATGACCTTGAATTTGAGGCACATCAAATAAATGCAACATATTGATTGCATGCCCTCGATCATGTTGGGTCACAAGGGCATAGAGTGTGCCTTAGGATCCAATTGATTGACAGCCCCACGGAAGAAAGTGGTGATCAAAGAAAAGTCTCTAGGGCTTTTGGATCTCCTTTACTATTGCCATGGTATTGTCCCATTTCTCTTGGCATAACATCCAGGTCATCATCATTTCCTTTGGGGCATTTATGTTTGCCCACTCCTCAACAGTTTTGGACCTTGTACCTTGAATCAAACCCTCCCATCGGATAGAAGTTTTTGGAAATGCATGATAAGTTCATCATTCGTTGGTGAGCTTTTGCCCAACAAAATCTGCAACTCCACAAGCAACAAAATGTCTTGCACTCCGGATAGTGCCCTTCATTTTCCTTAATTAGGTCCATCGACCCACCTCATATCAAAACTATGGGCTTCATCCAACAAAATTTCTCATAAAGTCTGTTGTTCCTTTTATGGAACACTAATCAACAATCCTTCTCCTTGGGCATATATCTCCATCCTCCATAGCCTCAACCCAATCTTTTCGATGTTCATGTCCTCGACGGGATGGGCATCATTGTGTCAGTATCTTGGGCGGCTTCCTCGAACTTGTCCTTCCATCTTCCTCCTCTGCAACCTCGAGCCGGGGCCTTGTTCTTCCATCTGGAATACTCCTATTCCTTTTGGGAACTTGGCCTTGGGGGCAGCTTTGGTGCTTCCTTGGGCTTAGATGTTGCAGCCCATCTAATAGCATCACCCATAAAGCTTTGGTGCCTTTGGTGTTGGTCGCAAGCTCTTCTTCCTCTTCCATCATGGAAGGTTCCCAACTCTGGCATGGTCTTCTTGACCCTTTCCTTCCTTTTCTTTCCTTGAAGTGGCTCTTTGGGATCAGGCTTCTCGGCAGTTAGTTGAGTCTCGCTTTGGACATTGGTTGTCTTCCTGGGGCCTTTTAATCTTCATGCGGCTTTTTGCTTTGGGCATACTCCTTTTGAGTACTACTTTCTTGAGGTAGCCTCATTTCTTAGCTCTTAATCCTCATCTTGGTCAAGTTCTCTTCTTCCTTTGCTGGTAAGTTGGGCAGGTTGCTAGGGTGCTACTTCCTTCATCAAGTCTTGGAGGGACTAGTGCCCTCCTTGTCAATCTTCTCACCTGTTAAGCCCTGTCACTCTGAAACCGATTTCGACCTTTAAGAGTTATAGATGAGATAGAGTGGATGAGCATCACAAAATGCAGAAATTTTGCAAAAAATGATTCAAAAATTCAGTTTTAGTTTTCCGAAGCATTTGGATCAACCGATTTTCAAACTCGGTGATCGAAGCAGTTTGGAACCTAAGATGAACTCGGTGGACAGTCAATTCGATGAAGACCTAGGGTTTCCAAAGTCCTAAAATCGGTGCCCGATTGCAATTCTCGGTCGGCCAGGTTCTATGCAATGGGCCTCGGTGGGACGAGTTTTCAACTCGGTGGGTCGAAATGGTTTGAAATAACCCTAATTTTCAAATCTCATCTTCGGTTGCATTTTGGGGATAAGTGTTTCAATCTGGCAAGAATCAATAAGAAACAATGTGCTAGGAATCGGGAGGAACCTATGATGAGTCCATACCCTGTTCCGGGATGAACTTCTGGCGAAACCAGGGGGAATTCCTTGTGGCGGAGACCAAGACGAGGCGGTGGCGGCAGGGGCGATCCGGAGACCTTGAGGAAGGCGAGCTATTTGGCGAAGGGTTGGAGAAATTTCAAAATTTTGCCGTGACTATATAGCCCGACCACGCCGGTGTGAAATGGAAAACCGGTGCAAGATCTCTTGTGTTCGATTCGAACTGGTGTGACCAAAAGTTCAAATCGGTTGCCAGTTGAAAACCTAGATCGACTTAGTGATCTCGGAGGACCGAAATGGAGGAATCGGTGGGAAAATCAAAAAAGTTTTGGAAGTTTAAGTCTATAGAATCGGGGACTCAAGTGCTCCTCACCAGTGGTTCGGATCGACTTGATCAAATTTTGTGATGTAGCATGAATAGAGTTTGAGGCAGAAAAGCATAGATAGCTAGAGGGTTCTTAGGCATTCTTGTCCATCCACTTAAAAAGAAAAACCAAACAATCAAAAAACAAGTGGATGTCCTTGAATGAGTAAAATATACCAACATGCTCACACAAAAATGAAATGAAATATGTGGCCATGCCAACCAATTCTAGCATCTATCAAACAATTGGCGATGACTAGGTCATCTATATATAGTATATTGACTTAGGAGTCAAATGAAAACATTTGATCATAGGTCATACTCATCGTTTAAGCTCAAGTGGGGTTACCACTTTTACATAATGCATTGATGTGTTCACACCATTAGAGTTGCTTTGACTCAATTCTTAGAGTTAAGCTCCCCTAGATGTGAGATCCCCCTTAGAGGGATGAACTAACCTTGGGTTTTTGACTTCATGTAGGTGTTGAAGATGTGGATGCTCAATGTTGATGTAGATCAATTGGAGCAATCCTTTGGAGTGAGTTGCACTTTCAATTCCTACATGGGTTAGTCCCAAAGGAACAAACAAGAATATCCATAGACATGGTGATACACACAAGATGATGTCCATGAAAACATTAGGTTACCTTGTCCCTTGCCTTACCAACATGAGGGTTTTGACTCCTTGAACTAGTGCAAGATGTGGAAGTTGATTGCACTTGTTTGCCATAATGATATGAGTGAAGAATGTTGGGGAGTCACCCTCAAGAACCTCTAGTTCTTCTTCTTGGGATCCACATCATCTTGATGGGAATCCTTGGGTTTGTTGTACTTGATGAAGTAGAACTTGGCGTAGTCTTGGGAATCCACTTGACCAGGCCTTGGTGCTTCTTCAAATGCATCAACCTCTTCTTGAAGCTTGTCCTTGCCTTTGTTCTTGTGGTCTTGTGGTGGAAGATCATCTTGTGCTTGTGTTCCCTTGAAGGAAGTAGGATCATACTTCCTTTTGAGGAACAAACTTCGTCTTGGGGTATTGATTTCTTCCCTCAACTCCATTGGCATTGAACTTTCTTCAAAACAACACCTTGATTCTTGGTGTCTTCCTTGCTTCTACAATTTCCTAATTGCTTACTCCCGGCAAGGCTCTTGTAAACACCTTTCTCTATAATTCCTTCAATAAGCTATTTTCTTGCTCAAGTGTAACTTGGCTAAGAAATCATTAGTGGAATCAAGAGAAACTAGAAGCAACAATATTGGATTTGCATTATTATTGTTACTACTAGAAGTATCTTTCTTGTACTTGTTACTAGACTTGACTTGAGGCATGAAGTAGATAGATAAATGCTTGGCAATGTAGGAAGAACTTTTCTTGGAGATCATCATTGATTGCTTTTAAGAACTCATGCTCTTGCTCAAGATTGAGCTTTTCAAAGCGTAACTTCTCATGAGCCCTTAAAGTTCTCATGATCTTGAAGATAGTTTCATGAGCCAACAAGAGTGTTTAGTTCTTTAGTTAGAAAATCTTCTCCTTATCATTGTCATTCGTTTTATCTTGATTAGCATGATTAATTGACGTTTCATCATAGTATTCATCACTAGAGTTGTCAACAAGTAAATCATCATCCACAACAAATCATCTTCATCACTATTGAAATCAACATACTGGATGTGTTACCTTGGACCTTTGGCCATGAAGCATCTTCCAATTCCTTCATTTGGTGAATCAAATATTTAGGGTTGGTTGACACAAGTGCTAGACCGGCAACACCTTCATCTTGAGTATATTGGTCGGATGATAGCTTCTCTCGGGTGTTTGTGGAGTCGGGCGGATACCCATTCACCAACATGAGCTTGATGTCTTCGTTTTGTGTAGCTCTTTGATGACTTGTCCTTCCTTTCCGAATCCTTGCTTCTCCGTGAGGGTCTTCGTTCATAACATATTCTCTCCTCCTCTCTCTTGGTGGTGATTCTTCTCTTTGCCTTCTTCTTGGAGAATCTTCTCTTCTTTTGTGGGTCGTCCCATTGGAATAGTGTCCGGGCCTCCCACAATTGTAAAATTGCCTCACTAGAAGATCTTTTGTCATGTAAGCCTTGACTTGGAGCTTCTTTCTTTGCTTCTACTCTTGTAGAATTTGTTGAAGTTCTTCACCATTAAGCTCAATTCTTCATTGAAGGTTTGTTTCTCACTTGATGATGTGGGGGCTTCACTTGAGGCTTTAAGCACCACTTGATTGTTGTGAAGTTCCTCCTTATCCTTAGGACATCTCATGAGCAACAATTCTTCCAATGACTTCCGTTGGCTTGAGATCTTTGTAGTTTGGCATCATTTGGATCAATGTGCACGGTATCATACTTTCCATCCAATGCTCTTAGGATCTTCTTGATGATGAATCTGGTCATCTTTTCACTCCCTAACCCAATCTCATTTGTAATAAGAGCAAGCCTGAGTACATTTACGACATTCACCATCCTTCATTTTGAACTTGTCAAGCTGACTTTGGAGCACATCCCTTGGATTCCTTGAATATTCGGACCTTCATGCATATCAATCAAATATCCCAAATTTCTTTTGCATTCTCAAGGCGGCTGATTTTGTTGAATTCTTGAGGCAAATCCGTTGAAGATGATATCCAAGCTTGGGTTGTATTGCACATCTTCAATTCTTCCATTAGCTTCACGGTTGGCTCTCTCCCATCAAAAATTCACCTTGCAAGCCAATACAAATAATTGCCCAAGCGGGGGTTATGTCAGAATATGCATTTTCATCTTATGCTTCCAACTAGCAAAATTAGTACCATCAAAGTAAGGACCTCTGGTGATAATTTCCCTCCTAGGCCCATACTCTCCTAGGTTGTGAAACCAAGGCTATGACCACCAAAGCTATGGAAATCAAAGCAAATGGAGACCAAAGCTCGAACCACTTGTAGGACCTTGAAGTATGTCTAGGGGGGTGATTAGACTACTTGAAATTAAAAACAACCTTTTCCCAATTTTGAGTTTGCAATTTTGCTATCTTAGGACAAGTCAAGCAATCATCACACAAATCAAGCAAGCATGCAAAGAGTATATACGGAAATTAAAGCATGCAACTTGCAAGAAAGTAAAGGGAAGGTTTTGGGGATTCAAAGCGCAATTGGAACACGGATGTTTTTGGGCGTGGTTCCGATGGGTGGTGCTTCGTACCTCCTTGATGGAACTTCAACCCCGAAGGGTAGCGATTCGGAGCCCCGGAGGCTCCACCCACGAAGGGTCCACGAAAACAACCTTGTCTATCCCACCATGGCCGCCCACGGGACTTGCCTCACTAGCGGTGATCTTCCGGTGGCGATCTCCTTGCCCTTACCTCCTTGGTTCAACTCCACAATCTTGTGGAGGCTCCCAAGTGACACCTAGCCAATCTAGGAGACACCACTCCAAGAAGTAACAAATGGTGTGTTGATGATGAACTCCTTGCTCTTGTGCTTCAAATGATAGTCTCCCCAAATCAACTCTCTCATAGGATTTGGATCTGGTGGAAAGAGGTTTGAGTGGAAAGCAACTTGGGAAGGCTAGAGATCCATTGGTAGGAATGGAATATTTGGCCTCAACACATGAGTAGGTGTTCTTTCTGAAATGGTAAGTTGGAAGTGTAGGTTGTGATGGCTCTCTCCACGAATGAAGAGGAGGTGGAGGGGTTATATAGCCTCCACAAAATCTAACCGTTACACAATTTACCAAACTCGGTGGGACCGATTCAACAACTGGTCGGACCGATTTAGTAAACCTAGTGACCGTTAGTGATTTTTGGGGTGGATGAACTTTGGTGGGCCAGGGTTGGGTTAGGGCATAACGTAATCTCGGTGAGACCGATTACACAAACTCGGTGAGACCGATTTTGGTAATAAGCTTTCGGAGAGTTGGTCGGTAAACTTCGGTGGGACGATTTGCTCCGATGAGACAAAATGTTACAAAGGGAAACGAGAGTTTACATTGCAATCTCGGTGGGACCGATCGCTCACCGGTTAGACCAAAAGCGTTCGAAGGAACAGAGATTACAATCCATCTCGGTGAGACCGAGATCCCTATCGATAGGACCGATTTGCCTAGGGTTTGTGGCGGTGGCTATGACTTTTGAAATCGGTGGGCGGGTAGGAAGAATCGGTGTGACCGATTTTGGCTTTGGGTTTAGGTCATTTGTGGATTGTGAGAAATAGTGGGGTTTTGGAGCATATCACTAAGCACATGAACAAGGGCTCATTAAGCAACACCTCATCCCTCCTTGATTTGGCTTTTCCTATAGACTCAATGTGATCTTGGA